>JAQZBX010014215.1:0-38870 GCA_029593785.1 Cabassous unicinctus
ATTCTTCAGGAGGCTGTGTATGCTCTAAATCAGCATCTAGTCTATGGTGCTGTTTCTTCCATTACCAGGATTCATGGGTCCAGGAATCAAGGGGGGGATATGGGAGAGGAATCACTCACTAATACCACTAGTGACACCCTAGATACATTTTTGCTTCCTGTCCCTGCAGCCTTAAGTTCTGCTGGTGCACAGTTCTTAGGCCCAAAAGGAGGAGTACTGCCATCAGGGAACACAGCAATGATTCCATTGAACTGGAAGTTAAGACTGCCACTTAGCCACATTGGGCTCCTCTTACTTCTGAATCACATGCAAAGAAGGGAATTACTCTACTTGGTTGGGTGATTCATCCTATCAAGGGGAAATAGGACTGTATCTACATAATGAGGGTAAAGAAGAGTTTGCCTGAAATACAGGAGATACTGTAGGGCATCTCCTAGTACTGCCATGCCCTGTGATTAAAGTCAATGGAAAATTGCAACAACCCAATCCAGGCAGGATTGACAGTGGCCGAGAATCTTCAAGAAAGAGAGTTTGAGTCACCCCACCAGTCAAAAAGCTAGGGCCAGCTGAAGTGCTTGCTGAGGGTAATAGGAACATGGAATGGGTAGTGAAAGAAGGTAGTTATAAATATGAACTTTACCATGTGACCAGTTACAGAAACAAGGACTGTAATAGTCATGATTATTTCTTCCTTGTTTCATTAAGAGTATGACTTTATAAGTAGACAAAATTAATTTGTTTTCGTCTCTAACCTTTTCCCTTATCACACGACAAATTGTATTAGTTTCATGTCATAATATTTAGGAATGCCAAGTTTAACAGTGAATATTGCCCAAGGACTTGCACCTTATTTTGTAGGGAATTATTGTGTTTCCAGTTGTATGCAGGAGAGTTGAACATTATTAGGAAGAAATATATATATACATATAAATATATACATATATATGTGTGTGTGTATATATATAAAATATATATATACACATACACATGTCTGTTATTCTTTTTACTTAGAGACTAAGTATGGTTTAAGATAATGTGTATGGTGGATGAGTTGACAAGGGGCGGACTGTGATGGTTAGGCTAATGTGTCAACTGGGCCAGGTAATTGTGCCATGTTTTTTCAGTCAAGCAAGCACTGGGATAATTGTAATACAAGGACATTTATGGGCTTTAGTCATCAGTGAGTTTACTAAATAGATGGATGATTACATATACAATCAATCAGGGAGATTGTCTTCAGCAATGAGTGTTGTTTTATCAAATCAGTTGAGTGCCTTACAAGGGGAAGTGATTTCAGCATTCAGAGAGAATTTCCCAGCTAGTCTTTGAACAGCTAACCTCTCCAAGAAACTCATCAAGGACCTTCCTTGGACTTTCATTAGAGAGCCTGGTTTGCAGCCTGCCTGTGGAACCTAAACTTGTGCATACCCATGATCACCTGAGAGACTTGTAAAATCTCATATTATTTACAGATATCTCCTGTTGATTCTCTTTCCCTAGAGAACCCTGACTTATACAGTTCATATCAATGAAGTTACATGATATTTGTCCTTTAGTGACTGGCATACTTTACTCAACATAAGATCTTTTGGATTCATCCATGTTGTTGCATGTGTCAATACTTTATTTTTTCATCTGAGTAATATTCCTCCATATGTATACACCACATTTTGTGTATCCATTTATCTGTTGATGGACACTTGGGTTGCTTCCAATTTTTGGCAATAGTTAATAATGCTATGATGAAAATTGCTTTACATGTATCTGCTTGTGTCACTGCTTTCAAGTCTTCTGGGTATAACCAAGTAGGGGGATTGCCAGATAATATGGCAACTGTATACTTAGCTTTCTGAGGATCCTTTTAACTATCCTCTACAGTGGCTGCACCATACTAAATTCCTACCAGCAGTGGATGAGAATTCCAATTTCTCTATATACTCTACATCTTAATTTTCTGGTTTTAGTATCAGCCAGTCTAATGGGTGTAGGATATCTCATTGTACTTTTGAGTTGCATTTCCCTAATAGCTAGTGCTGTTAAACATATTCTCATGTGCTTTTTAGCCATTTGTATTTCCTCTTTGAAAAAGTACCTATTCAAATCTCCTGCCCATTTTTAAATGGGTTGTTACTCTTCTTGTTTTAGAGCTGTAAACTTCCTTTATATATGCTGGATATTAGATCTTTATTGGAGAAGTTATTTCCCAGATATTTTCTCCAATTAAATATGCTGCCTATTCTTTTTCTTCACAAACTCCTTTGAAGCACAAATATTTTAATTTTGAGGAGGTCCAACTTAAATATTTTTCTTTCATCTCATGCTTTGTGTAAATATTATGAAAACTGTTCATATTATAAGGGCTTGTAGATGCTTCCTTAGTTTGTCTTCTAGAATCTTTCTAATCTTGGCTCTTATATTTTAGTCTCTTATACATCTTGAGTTAATTTCTGTATAACATGTGAGATAAAGTTACTCTTTCTTTTTTTTTTCTTTTTTTGATATGAATATCCAGTTCCCCAGCACAATTTGTTGAATTGGCTATTCTGTTCCTAATGAGTTTGCTTTGAGGCCTTGTCAAATATAAGTTGAATGTATATGTGAAGAACTATATCAGAAGTCTCAATTCAGTTCCATTGGTCAGTATTTCTATCCTTGTGCCAATACCATTAACTTTTGAACTTTGTAGCTTTGTAGTATAATTTAAATTCAGGTAGTGTGATTCCTCCAATTTTTTTTTTCTAGATCTTTTTGGGTGTTCAGGGTTCTTTATCCTTCCAAATAAATTTGATTTGATTATCCTCATTCATTAAAAAAATGCTATTGTCAATTTGCATAGGATAGATATCTTATTCATATTTAGGCTTCCAATCAATGAACATGGAATATGCTTATATTTATTTAGGTATTATTTGATTTCTTTTAGCAACATTGTGTATTTTTCTGTGTACAAGTCTTTTATATACTTAGTTAAGTTTATGCATAGATATTTTATTCTTTTAGTTGCTATTTTAAATGGATTTTTTCTTTAATTTCTTCTCAGATTGTTCATTATTAGTGTACAGAAATGCTACTGATTTTTCCACATTGAACTTATATCCCACCACTTTACTGAAGTTTATTACCATCTCAGGAAGGTTTGTTGTAGACTTTTCTGGGCTTTCTATGTATATGATCCTTTCATATGCAAATAATGTAAGTTTTAACTCATCCTTACCATTTTTAATTCCTTTTATTTCTTTTTCTTGCCTAAGTGCCCCAACAAGCTCTTCGAGTGCAATATTAAATAAGAGCACTTACAGTTGGCATCCTCTCTTTTCCCAGATCTTAATGGGGGAGCATTTAGTCCCTTTTCATGTTGTGCAAATTTCCTTCTATTCCAATTTTTTGAATTGTTTTTATCAAGAAAGACTGCTTTTCTTTGTAGATTCTCTTTTCTGCATTGAAAGAGATGATCATGTCATTTTCTTTCCTTTGTTCTGTTAATGTGGAGTATTATATTGATTGATTTTCTTATATTGAAACATCCTTTTATACCTGGGATAAACAAATTTGTTCTTTGTGAATCATTCTTTTTATGTGTTCTTGGATTCAATTGGCAAGTATTTTCTTGATTTTTGCCTCCAAGTTCATTCATTAGAGAGTTTTTCTGTAGTTTTCTTTTCTTGTGGTGTCTTTATGTGGCTTTGGTTTTAGGGTGATAGCATCATAGAATGAGTTAGGTAATGTTCCCTCCAATTCTATTTTTTGAACATTTTAAGCAAGATTGGTGTTAGTTCTTACTGGAAATATGGGTAGAATTCCCCTGTGAAGCCATCTGGTCCTGGGCTTTTCTTGTTTGGGAGGATTTTGATGACTAATTAAATCTATTTATGGTTGGTTTGAGATCTTCTCTTTCTATTTTCATCAATGTAGGTTGCTGATGTGTTTCTAGAAAGCCATCCATTTCATTTAAATTGACCATTTTCTGGCATTATCTTTTTAAAGTATCCTATTTTGATAAAATTTATTTCTGGGGGATTAGTGTTAATATCCCCTCTGTCATTTTTTATTAGATTTATTTTCATCATCTGATAAAAATGATCATCATTTTTTCTTTGATAGTCTATGTAAGGTTTTGTCAATTTTATTAATCTTTTCAAAGAGCTAGCTTTCGGTTTTGTTAATTTCTTCTAGTGTTTAATTTTTAATTCTCATTTCACTTAGCTTTGCTCTAATCTCTGTTATTTCTTTCTATTTCCTTTTTTGGGGGGATTAATATGCTGTTCTTTATCTAGTTCCTCCAAGTGTGCAGTCATGCCTTTTATTTTAGCTCTTTCTTCTTTTTTAATATAAGCATTTATGGGTATAAATTCCCTATTAGCACTGTTGTCACTGTATCCCATAAGGTTTGATTTGTAATGTTCTCTTTTTCACTTGCTTCAAAGTAGTCACTGATTTCTCTTGCAGGTTCCTCCTTGATCCACTGTTTGTCTAAGAGTATGATGTTTAACTTCCATATGTATGTGCCTATTCTGATAATCTCCCCATTATTAATTTCCAGGTTCATTCTATTGTGGTCAGAGTTAATGCCCTGTATAATTTCACCCATTCTAAATTCACTGATACTTCTTCTGTGACTCACCATGTGGTCTATCCTGGAGAATAATCCATGTGCACTTGAGAAGAATGTATATTCTAATGTATTTTGGTATAATGCTCTGTATATGTCTATTAATTCTAGTTCCTCTAAGATTTCATTTAAAGTCTCTGTTTTTTAAATTGACCCTATATGAAAATGTTCTTTCTAATGGTGTTAACTGTTTAATAGAGTCCCCTCTATGATTATAAAGGCATATCTTTCTCCCCCTAGTTTTACCAGTGTTTGCCTCATTTATTTTGGGACACTGTGGTTAGGTGGAAAACAATTATGATTGTTCTTTCTTCTTGCTAGATCACCCTTTTATTAATATATAGTGTCATTCTTTGACTCTTACAACAGTTTTGCATTTAAAGTCTATTTTCCGATATTTGTATAACTTCTGCCCTTTTCTTGTTACTGTTAACATGTAAAATAGTTTTCCAACTTTGCACTTACAACTTATTTTGTGTCCCTGGTTGTAAAGTGAGTTTTTTTTAAGGACCATATAGTTGGGTGATATTTTCTTATCCATTCTGCTAATTGGTTTCTTTTGATTGGAGACTTTAATCCATTAATATAAAATATTACTTTCAAGGCAGTTCTTACTTTAGCTATTTTTACTTTAGGTTTATACCTGTCATATTTTATATTTATTTATCTTTTAATATTTTAGTTATTCTTACTAATAATCTTCATGTCTACACTCTCCTCCAATGCTCTCTTTCCTGTTGTCCGCATTCAACCAGCAGAACTCCCTTTCATATTTCTGGATGTGCTGTATTCTTTTTGACACACATTCAATTTCTGTTTATCTCTGAATATTTTGGATTCTGCCTCATATTTGAATGCCTGTTTTGCTTGATACAGAATTCAGGCTGGCAGTTTTTGTTTTTTTTTTTTTCTTAGCACTTTAACTATGTCATAACACTGAGTTCTCACTTTCATGGTTTAAGATCAGAAATCTGTACATAATCTTATTGATATTCCCTTTTGATGGATTTCAATTCTCTTGATGCTTTCAGCATTTTTTCTTTGGAGAGATTGTCAATCCGATAAGTATGTGTCTTGTAGTTGGCCTGCTAGGATATATCTATTTGGAGTTTGCTGTACTTACTGGAAATGTATATCAATGTCCCCCATAATAGTTTGGAAATTTTCAGCCGTTATATACTCCAACACTGCTTTTGCCCACATTTCCTTCTCTTTTCCTTTTGGGATGACTATATTTTATATTTTTGTGGATTTCATGTAGTCATTCAATTTCCTGGGTCCCAAATAATTTATTTCTATATTTCAAAAAATCTGTCTTTATTACTATCTATGAAATTTCATGTGACCTATCTTCAATGTCACTAATTCTTCCTTTTCTTCAAATTTCTGGTAATGTGCTCCTAGCATAGTTTTAATTTTTTGCATTGTGCCTTTCATCGCTATCTATTATTTTTTTATTTAAGTTTATGATTTATTCTCTATGTTTCCCCAGAGTTTTTATTATCCTTTAACTCATCCTTCACTTCATTAAGTTGATTCACTTTTTTTTTTGGACATCCTTGATTAGTTGTTCAACATTCTGTGTCAACTAGGGTTTTCATTTTGTTTTGTTTTAAGGGTCCTCTTTGGCATTTTGTTTCATTTATTCTGCCTCATTTTATTTTCTCATACTCCAACAAAAAACATCAGATCCACAAAAAAAAAGGAATGAAAGGAGCAAAGAAAACAAGAGGGATGGAAAAGAAAAATAAAAGAGCCAGAAAAAATAAGTAATGAGTGAAAAATAAAAAAAAATAGAGGAAAAATTAAAAATTTGAAAAAAAGAAATAGAAAAACTAAAAGATCAACAAGATGAGAAGAGAAGAAAGACATGAAGACAAAACAAGAGGAGACAGAAAGAAAGAAAATAAAAAGAAGAATGAAAAATTTAAGAATTAAAGAAAGGAAGAAAATAAAAGGAAAGGAAAAGAAATGAAAAAGCAAAACAAAACAGGACTTCTTCACAAGCCATCAGCAACAGTCTGTGTTCACCAATCATTCAACTTTATGGCCTACTCTCTGCAGATAAGCTACCCACACGTAATGAAAATCTGTCCAAGTTCCAATTTCTGAGCCGGTCTTTCTCATGGCTTCAGTCTTCCAGGTTTCCCCTGGGTTCTTGACAACCTGCTGGTTTGCTCTCTCCATTTCCCTGCTCCCCTGGCCCTGTTGGGCACTTGACAGCTCACCTACTGCCTCTGCAAGCTCCTATCCCCCCTAGGTTGGTTGGGCACCTGACAGCTCACTGACAAACTCTCATAGCTCCCTTCTCACCTGTACCAGTTGGGCACCTGTCAGCCTACCCTCTTACTACACCAGTTTCTCTCCTAGGACTGGGTGGGCACATGTTAGCCCACCTGATCAACTCCTACTCTCTATCCCTGGAGCCACTTCAGTGCCAGCCTGCATCTTTTCTTTTCCTAGTAAACAGATGAGAGTCAGTCCACCTGCCTTATCTCACCTCCCATATTTATCTCCCTCTGAGCTTGGTGGCACCAACACTCCTTGTTACTCAACAATTTCTCTTCCTTCAAGAGCACCAGCAGCACAACCTTTTGCACCAATGCTCTCCTCTCCCCCAGGCCAGCTAGGTGCTTGATCACCTGCCTCCTTGCTCCATTCTTCTCCTGAGCCAGCTAAGTGCCAGTCCATTCACCTGATTGTCCTGCAGCTCCCCCTTGAAGGCCTTCTGGGCACCAGCATGCATACCTGTTCCCTTGTTGTCTCAACTCACTGTGGATGTCAGCTGAGCACCAGTTGGCCAGCCAAATCACTTTCCTACCTTCGCTATCCCTTTGAGCCAGCTAGTCTGCCTTATCTCCCACAGTTTCCCTCAACTGACTTGGCTTTGTTCTCTAGCCACTCTCTACTATCAACCCCAATTACCCCCAGCCTCCCTTCTGCCAGGCAAGCCTGGATACCTTCCCTCAGTATCTGGAAGAAGAGTGCAGCCTCCCATTCCCTAGTTTTTGCCCTCTGAAATTAGAATTCACTTCTCCAAAGTGACAAAGGTAATGGGCTTGTCCCAGGGATTTTTAACAATACATGCTGTGAAAACTGATTGGAACCATATTTACCAATATAGGTGCAATAAAGAGGAATGATCGTACTATTAAAAAAAGTTTGAAACAAAAGTTTGGAACAAAATTTGGAATAAATGATGCTACAAACACTTCTCCTGATTTAGGCTTACTACCAGATTGAAGATATTTTGAAATCTGTCTGGACGGGAAGAAAAATAGACCATTAACAGACTTGAAACTGAAACATAACACTGCTTAGACCTTTCAGAGAAAAATAAAGACTTAGAGATTCTAAACCTACAGGGAAATGGAAAGAATTTATTACTATGGTGTTGACATTGCATTTTTTTTAAAAAGTGATTTGGAAATTTGTTATAGCTGTAGACAAATATGATTAGCCACTTTAAAATATACACTCAAATAAGTATCAGTGCTAAGGATCATTTCCTAACAGGAACAAGAATAAACCACATACCCTAAACACAGCTCATATTAGGATGACCTGGTTAAAGTTAATTTCTGTACCTCTATAACCCTTATATTAATCTGGTCTTTATGCTATTTTGTGACAAGGTGGTGATAAAGTCAAATATTAGGCTAAGAAGTTGCTTGTTCAAAGCATAGTCTTAGTCCTAGTGGATTTTGCAGATATGCATTTCTTCAGAAAGATTAACAGGCTGTGTAAATTTTTAATCAACTTGTGCATCATCCTTTGAGTGTCACTTTGGGACCAAACTAACTGTTCTCATTTTAATTCATGACCATGAATCTCAAGTGGTTCATCAATGTTACTAGAACATCCTACATTATACCCTCCATCCATTTATTCTCCTATTGTTTAAAAGGATTATTTCATATCTTTTTCTCTTTCTTCAAATTCCCAATACCACTTTCTTTTTCCTCAGTCTCAAATGATGACCTTATTTTCTATTTTGTAGTGAAAATTTGAAGCAATCAGAAAAGTATTTCTACAGGCTCATACTACCCTCTAGAATCTATACCCAAATATTCAAACTCCCTGGCTAGTACCGTAGAATGCTACTCTCTCCAGACTATTCAAGCTACCATCAAAACCCAGTATCTCCACTTGTGCACCAGATGGCACTTCCTCTTGTCTTCTCAAGAGCAGTGGTCTGATAATTCTCTCCCCTCTCTTCTTCACAACTTTCACTCTCTACCAGATAATTAATCACTATAGAAATGTCCTGCTATTTCCCACATTTTGAAAATTCCCTTTCCTTAATCCCAATTCCCTGCTATTTATTAATTCCCTATCATGGTAAAATATATTGAAAGAGTTTTCTTATTTGTTCTCTCTAATTCCTTTCTTTTCAGTCCTTCTTATGCCAACTCCGGAAAGGCTCTCCCCACCAGTCAATCTTAAACTTTTCTTGTTGATATTGCAAATGACCTCCTTATTGCCAAATCCAATGGTCAATTCTTAGTCATCATTTATTTAGGAAGTACTGGAGATTGAATTTAGGATCTCATACATAGGAAGCAGACACTCAACCACTTGAGCTACATCTGCTCCCCTTAGCCATCATTCTAATAGACCTTTCAGCAGCACTGAAGTTGAGCATTCTTACCACTTTGGTGCACTTCACTTACTCAGTTTCCAATTAATTAACATTTCCTGCTTTTTCTCTTAGTTAACAGGTCACTTCTTTTCATTATCAGTTGTTGATTCTTTCTTATATCCTTGATTTCTTTAGGTGATATGTCCGAAGACTCAGTCTTATTTTCTCTGTCAATACATACTTCTTCAGTAAATATATACAACCCCATAGCATTAAATGTTAACTAAATGCTGAGTACTCACCAATTTATATCTGCATCCCAGACCATGATTTCTAACCCAGGACTTAGATATATAACTGTGTGACTGAAACTTCAATTGGTATATGTCTCATAAATTTCTCAAATTCAGCATGTCCAAATTGAATTCCTGATTCCTGTTCCCACACCATGTTCTTCATGCAGCCTTTCTCTTCTCAGTTGATGGTAATTCTGTCTTATCATTTCTCAGCCAAAAACCTTTACATTACTCTCTCCTGCTCTCTTATACCTCACATTCAAACTGACATGAATATCTGCCAGCTCTACCTTCAAAATATAATCAGAATCCAACATATCTCACTACCGTCACTAATACCACTTTGATTTGAGTCACAATCACTTCTCATCTAGCTTTATCATATTCACTCCCTAACTTGTTTACTCCTTCCCTTCCCCCATCCAATCCACTCCAGCTGAATCTTAATATATCAGCCGAAGTGATCCTGTCACAGATTGATTAGGTGTCTTCTGATCGATTGCACATCATTTCACTCTTAATTAAAAATGAAACCCTTAAAGCTACCTACAAGGCCCTATGATCTGAACCCACTCCTCCTTCTTAACCTCAATTCCTCCTACTCCCTGGTTTCCTGCCTCAGTGGCCAGCTTACCACTGCTCAAACCCACCAGACAGACTCCTTCATGCAGATATCACATAACTGAGTCTCACACTTTCAGGTATACGTTCATATGTGATGCTCTCCATGAGGCTTACTCTGACTACCTATTTAAAATTGCACACTGCCCTCTAGTGTTGATGGTCCTCCTTACCATACTGTTCTTTTTATTTTCTAGAGACCTTATAAACTTCTAACAAAACACACTAGTTATTTATTTTTTTGATTTATTGTTTATTTTCTCTCTTCCTCATTTTTATGTTCTAATTCTAATAATTAGAGCCTCTTAGAAGCTCTATGGAGGAAAGAATCTTTGTTCTGTTCACTGTTTTATCTCAAGGATATGGAAAGTGTTCAATTAACATGTGTAGAAAGAATAAATAATTAATTCCTAAATTAGTTAGAATCAAAGTATGAAAAAATGTACTATACTCAGATCTTTTGTTGTATATGGTGAAACCAAAATAGACTAAAACCTAAACTAATCTAGAATAAACTTCAAACAATTCACCAAAACATTTGCAGAAATTTCCAAAATCTTCAAAAGCATTTCATTGCATATAAACAATTCTAAGCCATATGAATATTTTAAATATTTGAAAATATTGGTTAACTAATAAGTTTGGAAAATTTACCATTAAATAATATGGTCATTTAATTATTATGTTTTTAGCAAAATGGCTTATAATACAGAGCTCTAAGAATGCAAACTATTTCAGTTACTGAGGAATTCTCATTCTGTTTTTTCTTTTCCCTTTACCACTTAAATGAAGACTTTGAAGTTCTCCCAATGAAAATTTAATTCTTTCCTGTGAGTAGCCATTGCAAATACTTTATTCTTGTACTTAGATATTTGCATTGACCCCCTTGACTTTCATTCCAACCTCCATCATTTTGGAAGGTTGTAAAAATCATAAAAGCAACATTCCTACACTCCCTACATCTTAGTATCTGGATGCAAATTAAGTTCTTCCAATTGTAAACAGTGCTGGGATATTTGGAAGGTAAAAATACTGCAGAGGCCATCTTATAGCTCTTGGCAATAGATGAGCAAATAAGGCTAAACAAAATGTCATTTACTCATACGCAAGCTCCCAGAGATGATAAGTAGCAGATAAAGCATTTCAATTCATAATTTAAAATTCCAATTAAATATTCTGTCTACTGATGCATAGCTGCCTTTGCTATGCTAATACCCATAAAGAGTATGTGTAATCCAACTGCATTTATACGTTCAATTACAGAAGAATAATTTGACTAATTGGAAACTTATGTTAAAGTTCTCACAGCATTTCTTCACCTGAAACTTTCAGCAAGAATAGTCCTCCATGAAAATGCAAAATATACAAATTACAGAATAACATTTAAAAATTATATTAAAAGGGTATTTTATGTTAAGTTTTCACAACATGTTCTTTTTCATCCCAAAGCTCAGTGCAGTTCTAAATCTGCTTTGAATCTGTTGAAGGTCTGATAATTCTAGAGCATGGCACACCCCTCCTGGGTGTCCATAGTTCTAAAGAACGTTCTGCTTATTATATTTTAAGAAATTACACTAGTTTCCAGAAATTCTATTTCCGTAAGAATATCACAATCAACACTTTAGCTATTAAAATGATAAAAGTTTCCATTGTAAAATTAGAAGTTGTAGCAAAAATAAGACCAAGAAATCCAAGGCCTCTTTGTATCTCCTGATAATCGTGTCTTGTCTCTGAAGTTGGAATTCAATCAAGGGCAAGCCAAGGGTTAATATTGGAGCAATACTGCAGGATAATCATATTTCATCCAGGGAATAAGAGAACAATAAATGAACATTTAAGAAACAATATTAAAGTTAAGGTATGGAAATATAAGTGAAAAACAAGAACTCAGAACAGAAGGTACTAAAACAGAATTATGAATGAGACACTATATTTATAAACTGGCACCAGCTAATCTGCAAAGGAAAAGAATCTAGGAGGAAATGTAAGTCAGTTGGACATGCTCAGGATAGGTAATCATGATGGCTTAAGTATGCTTTTAATGTTGCAGAACTGCTCAAGATACCAATTGCCATTGGATAACTTCTTGTATTTTGAAAAGAAATCCTTCCAAAGGAGGAAAAAACAACGTATGTTAAATAACAATTCTTCTTAATTGGAGATCATTTAAATCTCTAGGTAAACCAGAATTGTTGTTTCTTTATTAAGCTCAGATATTTAGGGCTTCTGCTTTAAATCTCTTTTTGAAAGCAATTGAAACCCTAGTTCTACAAATATGACTAACATTTAATGATTGCTGATTTTTCTCCCATTTATATTCTGGATAGCTTGACTCTACAATTAGAAAAAACCAAGTCAGAATAATTTCATCTCGTTCTTGGAAGCTTTGAAGAAGCTGTTTCATGCAAATGAATCTTGTGTGGAATAAGATTTTTTTATTATACTTGAGATGACTTTAGTTCCTTCATTTGTACAACTTTCTACGTTGTCAAGCTGTAAAAACTAAGCTCTAAGAATCATTTTTACTATTTGGTTAAGTATTTAATATGGAGGTTTTAGCTATTGCATAATTATTGCATAGAAATCACTTTCAAGATATGAAAATTGTTAACATAATTCCTTACATTCCATAAGTACATAAATGTTGCTTTTGAAATATGCTAATAATTTACACTTGATACCTGTTTGCTTTATCTGCAACCATCACTTATACTCTTGGTAAAGAATATTGAGCATGAACTTGAATTCATATGTGAGTTCTAACTTGTTAGATTAGGTCATTTTGCTTACTCTACTTTTTTACCCTTTCATCAAATTTTCAAAAATAAAATGAATTGGCCTCTACCTTAGAAGTGAAAATTGGTAAATGATTTGTGTAAGTTTCCAAAAAGTGCTTATAAACAACAAGAAAAGGAAGAGACAATATATCTGGAAATAGTTATTAGGAGATACTCTGCTGACAGTTTTTCCCCAGTTTCACTTCAATCTCTCAATAACTCTGTCTTCTCTCTCCCTGCCCACCATTTGAATGTGTATCTGTTTGCCTGCTCTTTCCATTTCTTTTCTTTACTCTCTAATTTATGTTAAGACTCAAGCCCCTTTCTCTCTTTCTTTCCCCTCTATTGGCTTCTGATCTCTGATTAAGAAAAAAAATGAAATATTATTTCTCATTAAAATTTGAATATATTTCTCTATCTTAAAAAGATAATAACTACTAAGTTTAGTTTTAAGTAGATATATCCATGGGAGTAATGGTGTTGATGGTGAGAGTGATGGTGATGGCAATTGTAGTTTCATAGATGGTGGTAATGGTGGTGACAACATTGGTGATGGTGGTGGCAGTGCTGGAGATGGTTGTGATGGCAGTGGTGAAGGCACAGATGGTGGAATGGTGGCAGTGGTGGTGGCAATGCTGATGCTAGTGGTTTGGTGATGGTGAGGATAGGACTAATTTAGAAGCCTTCTGTAAACACATTATAAGTTATATTGTAGACCTCAAATTTAAAAAAAAAATACAATATGATTTATACATTCTGCTTGCAAAATTCTACGTGTGTTAATTATGCTCCACTCATTGATCCTTAGTTTTATGAAAAAAAAAAGGAACTTGGGAAATACTTGTACTAATAGGGTTACTTTGAAGTCCTTCAGTGATAAGAATCAAATCTAGCTGGATGCTTACAGAGTTTCATATGCTGCAAATTTACTGACTCCACATAAAATTGACAATCTGATTGTGATCACTAGAATCATCTTAGTATTTAATTTTTTATTGAAGAAATTATATGTAGCCCAGACAGAATTGAGAATGCAAGATCAGTTATAGAGTCAAGCTTCCCAGGATTTAAATCCAGTCTCTACCAGTCACTACCTCTGTGACCTTGAGTAGGTGACAAACCCATTAGGGTTAATAAATGGTAATTATTGTTATTAAATTTTTCAATTTGAAAAGAGTATATTGATGAATCTACTTAGACCAAGAAGAATTGTCTTTTCTCTCTAAAATTAGCTTAAAAACTTACTGTAAAATTTTCAGAATTATTTTATAATGTAGAAAGCATACCTATAAGATTGTGAAGATAAATGTATGATATATTTGAAAAGTAAGAAACATACATAAAGAAGAAAGACAATTGAATGATAAGAAAAAGTAATCTCTTTGTGGTGGGAAGAAAAAATTTGGAAGGGAAATTTATCAACTTCCATCCAAGTGTAATATGTTCATACCATTTGAATCTGAAATTTTATTGTAAAAGTTTATCGTATAGAAATACTTAATTCTATACTTATATATCTATAACTATCTCAGAGTAGATATAGATATACAAAGATGTTCACTGAACCATTGTTATAAAGCAGAAATTTGGAATAAGATAAATCTCCATATATTGGCATGGAATGCTAATGATGATTAATCATTCATTAAAAGATACTGTACAGTATATGTATGTATGAAATGTAATATATTCTGTATAAATTAATTAAAAGGCATACACAAATAAACAAATTCAACATTTTTTCATACAAATGCACACCTGGAAGATTAAATAACATGCAGTTCATTGCACAGTTAAAAAGTGTTCCTGAAGTCAAATTGGACCTCGTGTATGTAGCTTCAAGGCCCTTGTTCTCTATCCTATACTGTATCATGTCTTTTATTCCCATCTCTGGGGTTTCACCCATGCTGCTCCTCCAGTTGGGGACAGCTTCTAGAATTCCCCTCTTGTGTTCTGTCTAGCTTTAAGGTGAAATCATATATTTTTCTTCCATTTCTTCATTGCACAGTGATTTCAATGGATATTTTTAAAATTTACTAGGCCTGCCCCTTATAAAAGGCAATGGGGCCACATCTGATCCTTCTTATATATTCCTCAGATTTGTAGCATCTGCTAAGCTTTTGAAATACTTGTTGTCTACTAAAATAATTAGGGAAAGTGAGTAAAGCTGATTGGCAAAGAAAAAGAGAAAGGTTAACTAAAATTGTCCCTTTCCTCATTTGAACAGCCTTTTGAAAAACATTTTCCTCCGTGACCTGCTGTAGAAAGAGAAGGGGAATATCATGTAGGCTTCTGATGGTTGTGATTCCAGACTAAACTGAAAGTGCAAGGTACTGTTTGGTCCTTGGTGTGGCTGGAGCATGTAGAGGGATACTAATGGTCAAGATTGCAGCTAGTAAATGCATTAATGAGCCTGGTTAACAAAAGAATAGCAGGCAGACTCTGACAACAAGTCACTGCTCAAACCTGGAGCATGGGCTGAACAACATTACCTGTGCTCCCCAGCTCATTGCAGTTTCCTTCAAATTGATAAAATATTTTGAACTGTATTGGTGCCCACTGTGTCTTTAGTAAATTATTAGTAACTTTGGCAAATGTACCAAAACAAGAAAACTTTTAGAAGAAAACATAGAAAACCTACAAGACTTTAGGTTGGGCAGAGAGTTCTTAAACACAACACCAAAAACATGATCCATCATAGAAAAAAATTATAAACTGGACTTGATCAAAATAAAAAAGGCTATTTTGTTCTTCAGGAGAAAACATTAAGAAAGTGAAAAGATGCAACAGACTAAGAGAAAATATTTGCAAAATTTGTATCCAATAAATAACTTGTATCCAGAATTTACAAAGAATTATTGGAATACGTTAATAAGAAGACAAACAAACCAATCAAAAATTGGACCAAAGATATGAACAGACATTTCATCACAGATGATATACAAATGGCTAATAAACACATGAAAAGGTGCTCAACATCCATCAGGGAAATGTACATTAAAACCACAATGAGATGCCATTTCAAACCCACTGGAATGGTTGTAATCAAAAAGTCAGACAATAACAAGTAGAGCTGTAGAGAAACAGAAACCCTCATATATTGCTGGTGGGAATGTAAAATGACATAGCAGCCACTCTGGAAAACAGTTTGGGAGTTCCTCAAAAAGTTATTGTTGAGGTAAACCTGACCCAGCACTTGCATTCATAGGTATAGACACAAGAGAACTGAAAGCATATGTTCACACAAAAACCTGTATACAACTGTTCATAGCAGCCTTATTCATAATTACCAAAAACTAGAAACAAATGGAATGTCCATCAACTGGTGAATGGACAAACAAAATGTGATCTATCCATACAATAAAATATTATTCAGTCATTAAAAGGAATAAAGTACTGATTCATTTTACAATATGGATGAACATTGAAAGTATTATGCTGTGAAAGATGCCAGCCACAAAAAACCACATATTGTAAGATTCCATTTATATGAAATGTCCTTTATAGGCAAATAGAAAGGGATAGAAGAAAAAAAAAAGAAGTAGCAATCATTAAGCATTTACATATGGAAATAAGAGAACTATCAAATAATCAAGCTAACAAGGACACACTTTTTATAAATACATGGAATAAATATCCATTATGGTAAAGGTGTATGCAAGCATCAGGGAGAAAAGGAGGCATGGAGGAAGACTGGTGATGAGTTGGGTAATAGCAGAGGGCAGGGACAGAGGCAATAGGCAAAGTTGGAGATTATAGATATAATGCAATGATCATGAGAAACATTTGAATACTGCTTTCCAAAGCTTCCTCGTGTGTATTGTTTTCTTTAACCCTCACGGCAGTCCTGTGAGGCAGGATGTACAGATATTGGGTGACTATGAAGCATAATAGTTAATAGCCTATTCTCTGGAAGTAACCACATGCTAACAAAGAAGCTCTGAGGAAGTGATGCAACTAACTCTCACTTGTGTTTCAGAAAATCCACACAAACATAATAATTACTCCAGTTAGCTCTTTGCGATTATTCAATGAGAAAAAGACCTTTGTACATTGTCCATAAGTTGTAAGACCTACATATATGTTACCTAAGGTTTCTTTTTAATTAATTGTGCTGCAACAGAAATTGAGGTTGGGATAGTTGATATGACAAAGCCAGCAATTGACTTGGCTCTGACTTTGAGATAGGTTTGCTGATTGTGAGTCCATTGGTATTCCCTGCAAATAGAAAGGGTTTCTGTGGAAAGAAACCGGTGTGAGTATGGCAGGAAGCAGGTAGCATTGAAAATGGAATAAGTAAAAAGAGAAGAACAGAGAAATGCAGTTGAATAAGTAAGGGGGAGAGGAGCTGGTAAGAAAGTTGAATAATTTTTTACTGTACAGATAGGCACTCTAAGTTTCAAACTGTAAGGCCTGGCAGGCCATTAGATATCACTGAGAATTTTAGCTTTCAAACTTGAAAAAAAAAATTTTTCTAACTTTTCTAACAGGAAACGAACCACCTCTAAGGAATCATACCCAGAGGCTTAAAAAACTAATGAAAATAAAATCTCAGTGTTTGTGTTTGAGGAGGGCTGAATCTCTGATATTGTTACTCATCTAGGAACCCAACCTCACTCTGCAGAAAAAGAAACTGAGACTCAGGGATGCCAGTAACATGCCCAAATACAGACAAAGTTAGTGACACAATCTGGAAAAAAAAACAGTTCCGATTTGCTGACTCCCCAGCTTGTGTGCCTTATACTTCACAAGCTCTTTTCAAAAAACAACTCAGTTTTGGGGCTAAGGTGGAGGAGGGTGGGATTAAGTCATATGAATGTAATGACACTTCCATAGCCTTTTCTGGTCCTTCTCCACTTTGTGTAAGGGGTGGGGCTGAGGGATGGAGTTGGTCAAAAGCAAGTGTGTCCTCTCTGCATTCACAAAGTGGTATAATCCAAATATCAGTTGAAAGCAATACTCTGCAAATTTCCTACCATGTGGCAGCCCAGTGTCTGCTGAAAAACCACCAGCGTTTTAAGCCAGGTTCTCATTGTAACTTCTCTTCCTGGTTGCAGTGGTAACTCCCCCGCAATACCACATAATCTGTTCTTCTCTCCATCTGTAGATTATAGTAGTTAAGAATTTGAGCTGCACAATTAATGTTCAAGTGTCACAGTATATTAGATATATAATATGAGATGGGGTGTTTAATTTATTGAGGCTTTAGTTTTCTCTTTAAAATGGAAGTAGAAATGGTTTCTATCCCATAAGGGATCATGAGTATTAAATGGGATAATACATGTAAACCTGAGAGCACAGCAACATAGTCAGTGAACTTAAAAGCTAATTGTCTAATTGTCATAATTTTTATGCTCCAGGATTCTATGTTCCATTTAGTTAACACTGGCTACTGAAAGGAATGACTTGGGCTGATTCAGGTTCAAGAAGAGGGATAGAATTAGTTATATTGTAGATTTGTGCCTTGCTGAAGCATCATGATTGGTAACCTTATCATAGAGAAATATATTAACCAAGAATTATGTAATCATTTTGACCATTTAATATTTAAATTACAAAAATTGCAAAATTACAAAAGAATTACAGTGTTTGAAGAAGAACACAAGAAGAAGAACGAACTTCACCCATTACTCTATTTTGAAGATAAAATGGGATAATGAATTTAACATTCATAGGACAGTGTTTGGTATATAATAAACTCACTACATAATTTCTAGAGAAGCAGTATTGCTGTTTAGGGGCACTGATTCTGGAGGCAGAAATAGTACACATTCTGAATTCACCACTTACCAGCTGAGCAACATTGTTAAGTTTCTTAAACATTCTAAGATTTCGTTCCCTCATCTGTAATACAGAGCTAAATATAGAGTTAGTCTAGTGCCTGGAACAAGGCAGATTCTCAATAATAGCTACCTATTAATAATAATATTTGTAAAGGGAGAAGAAGGATAAAAAGAAACCAATTTCACATGGAAGAATCAACTGAAAAAAGAGGATAAAATGTATGCTGAAACCTTGCATTAATGAATTATATGTTTTTTAAGTTCCTTAGCACATGGTAAAAGCAAGACATGGATAGTGAATGAATGAATGAGTGAATGAGTGAATGAGCATCCTGGGATGCTCAATCAAATACCATAAAATGGGTCATGTTACACAATGGGAAATTATTTGTTCATGGTTCTGAGGCTAAAAGAAAATCTAAATCCTTGTGTAATTAAGGCAATGCTTTCTTCCCCAAAACTGGTGTCTGTAGGTGGGGGCCTGAGAACAAAGCAATGGTGCCATCTTCTTGTCTCTGCTCCAGGTCTTTTCATTTTCTCCTGGGTTCCTTCACTGTTCAGCTCCTTGCTTCCTGTGGCTTTCTCACTCTCTGTCTGAAATTTCCTGTTATCAAAGGACTCAAGTAATAGGATTAAGACCCATACTGATTGAAGTGAACCATGCCTTAACTGAAGTTATCTCATTAAATAGCCCTACTTACAATTGGTTCACACCCACAGGAATGGATTAAATTTAAGAACATGTTTTTCTAGAGTACATACAGTTTTAAACTACCACAAGTTTTAACTGTTAGCCCCTTTTATAATATTCCAGTTTTTCATAGTTATATATAATGGTATAGTGATTAGTTCATGTCCCTTTTCATTAATTTCCATTGTTTCAAAAAACATGGGAGATCACACAGATTTCTTATAAAGATAAAACTTGTTGCAGTGTCTACTTTGCTTGGTTAATAGAATTAATATCATTGTATGCATTTTTTTTATTACTGGTGACAGCATACTATTTTGAAGATTTTTAATTCATATATTTTATCTGTTCTGTATTAGATAAAATTGGTCAATTAATTTTTCAATATCTTTATGTTTTGAGCTATCCCTTTTTTTCATTCTTAAACAGTCAACTCTGTCAAAAAATGTTTCCCTTGCAGTGTAGTTTATTATTTCTATTATGGAAATTATAATCTTAGCACTGTCTTTTATTTTCTAGACATTTATTGATCTCAAATGATCTGGAGTTTATTTTAGTATGAATTTTGAGATATTCTCTTAATTTTGACTAATCACTAACCATCAATAATTCAATAACTCCATCAAGTCAGTTATCATTTATGCAAAGAATCTGCTCAGATCTATGGTAGATCTAGAGGAAAGATGTCCTCAATATCTTAACAATTGAATTGGGGGGATAACATACATCTAGATAATGACATTAATTATACAAAAATTACATGCAGCTGTATGTGATAATACCAAATGAATTATGGTTTCAAAAATAACATTCACTAAAGAATGAAATAACTGATCTGTGAAGGTTTAAAACTGAAAAAAATATAGTGAAATTTTGGTTTTAAATGAGTGAAACTCATATTCCAAACTAGATTCTATCAAACTTGGGTATTCAATATGTATATCATAGTTTGATCAGATAAGACTATTTCAAAATTAGTAAATGAAAATGTCCAAAAACTGTAATAAATTTATATAATCTAAAAAAAACAAAAGTGTTACTGCAGTATAACTGAAATAATAATATCTCAATGTTATAACACTAATAATATTATAACAATATTATAACTATAAACTTTGAGTGGCAGTTCCAATGATCTCTGGTAAGCATAAAAGAGAAAATCATTTAATCACTACTTAAATTAAGTATGTTAAGGTTTTAATGGAAGCTACAGACAAAGAAGGGATTTCCCTGGCTGTGTAGAAAAGAGCAAGTAGGTGATAAATTTGAGTAAAAGATTGAAAGAAGGGGAGAAAGACATATAGCTTCAGATAAACACAGAGATGACCTAAATGAAAACTAAACTCATACAGTTAAAACTTAATCAGAAAGTTTTAATAGACAAAATTTGTGGAAAGATAATGCATAGTCATGGAAATCAGTTCATGTGATAGTTACCATCTTGTTTAAATAAGCAAAGAGAAGATTTAAGGATATGGAGTTAGGAAAGCAGCAGTTGAAAAACTGAATGTCTTGCCTCAGACCAACCCTACCTCAGAATTTTTTTTTTCAGCCATTATTTCCTAACACTCCTGAACTATCCTTTTTTTAAATTTTATTTTAGCATGGGTGGGTCACACAGTATTGCTATTTTCTCTTCTTTAACATTTTTATTTATTTTTTTATCTGTTGGTATTTCAATCACTTTAAAAATTATATCTTGTCCCAAATGTTTGTAACTAGCCCCAAGTATTCTTTTTTCCCAGATAAAGAAACATCTAACTCTATCTGCTATGTGCCTATATTAGCTTGAGATTTACTATGTATGTACTTAATTAACCAAGGTATTCCTAAATTAGATATCATTTTTCTTCTATGATCTTAAATTTTAAACAGGTTATACATTTGTTATTTAATTCATCCTGATAAATTTCTTGCAAGTTGAATGTAACCATTTGCCTTTTTCTCTTTTGTGCACATAGATTGATCTATGATACTGAGAGTTATGCACAGAAAAGTTGGTCTAAAACTAGGACAGAATGTTTTCTGTAGCTTCTCCTTCTAGCACCTCTGTTTCTAAGTTATATAAAACATCAATGCCAACAATCCATACAAATTGCTTCCAGGAAAAGGGAATTCATTAACCAGCAGAGATGAAGGCCAAATGACATCTTAAGTTCCTGCCTTTATCCCAAAATCAACATTATAAGTATCAAGGTATATCATTAGATATATAATGGGTAAAAAAGAAGGGAGGGAACAGCAAAGATTCAATGAAGTCAGAGAAGGAACTAGGAGAGAGGGGAGAGCAGACATACGGAAAGGAAGAATAGCCAGGGGAAAAGATTCAGAAAGTGGATGTGAGAAAAGCATGTTTTCTACGATCACTTGACCAAAGTTTCATCAGAGAATTCAGCAGCTTTCTGCAATTCCCCAGCACTACAACTTGCCCCCAAACTAGAGAGAGTGTGCCATTGTATATCATGAACAAGGATCACCATGGGCCTTGAAAACCCAGGACAATGGTATAGAAGTGAAGTCCTACTTATACCCTGTCCCAGAAACATCACCACCAACCTTAAATTCTTCAAAAGAGGAGGGTCCCAAAAATAAAAACTTCTAGGCTGGCTTCAACACCAAGGTGTAATTATCATCCTCTTCTGTGTGCAGAGAGGCTTTTGAGAAGAAATGTACTTTTGCATGGAGGCTTGGGAAGGTTTAGGATATCTGGCTCACAGTAACCTTTCATTTTGGAAATACTCTCCGGAAGCTCCAATTTTTTTCAGGAGACAAATTGATTATAGATTTCATCACCTCCAGAGGTGATCGGAAAAATATTTTGGACTGACTGGAAATCTTACCTCTTATGCGCTAAGTTGAGAAAATTGATGACTCTCAATGAAGTAGGTTTTCATATCTTCAACTATAATTTCCTTAGAAGTTAACTCAGATGAAGGCCAGACAAAACCTGCAAACAATACTTCATTGTGATTTATTAATGCCTTCTATCAGACGAGGTTATGAAAAGTGGGGAGTTGATGGAGAAAACAGACTCTCCCTGTGGCCCAACTTCAATGATTCTTCCCAAGAAGCAAAAGGTTAGACAAAAAACATGGCCTGTGGCACAGGAGGGTGAGTGTGAAAAAATAAAGTGGAAGAGTCTCAATTCAGTTCCTGAAAACTCAATAATGAAAGAAACTGTTCCTGTGCTGTGAGAAACAAATGCCTTTGACGTCAGCTCAATTCCCACAAGCTCTCAGCTGGAAAAGGATGAGTTTACTGTTTTGCTTTTTACTGCATTGGATATTTATAGTAATTCCCCCCAAAAAAGTTTAAAAATTTCTAAGGAAACTTTCAGCCTCATTAACTCCTAACAAACCCTTACTTCCAACTCAGTCCTGAAGGATTGTCCAATGAGCCTCTCAATTCAAACAATCCAAGGACAAAAACAAACCATGGGGCCAATTAGGTAAACTTCAACTCACTCTGAATTGCAGACTAAGAAATACCATTCCCTTCTCCATATAATTTGTTTAAGCCCATATCTTCTAGAGCAGGGATTCTTAACCATTTTGTTCCATGCACCCCTTTGCCAGTCAAGTGAAATGAATATTATTTTAATTTACTTATTGCGTACATTCATAAACAAAGAAAAATGCTAGAATTCAGTTAGAGGTCATAGAAAATCAAGATAATAAGTTGATTTTTTAAATTCAAGTTCATGGACCCCCTGAAACCTTTCCATCGACCACTTGGGGGACAATGGACCCTTGTTAAGAGCCCTTGTTCTAGAGGCATAAATGTCTTTGAAACCAGTTAAAGGAATAGAGGTGAATTATGTGTGGTAGACATGAGTCCTGGCCCAAAAACTTACCGACTGCGTTACCTGAAGCAAATTTCTTAATCTCTTTAATTTTCAATTTCCCTTTTAAAAAATACCTAGTCATAATAATTATTTACTTATTTTAACATTATTAATATTGACATTCCGTTTCTTATTTCATTTATATTTTATGTCAGTGTAGAAAAGATGATAGGTGAGTGAAATGAAAGTTAAAAGAATTATTGAATAATCATCTTTTGTATATTATTTAATTTGTAAGGGTATGTCTGAGAGTATGTGCTCTTCTTCTTTCAGGGAAGAAAGTTTGAGTTGTGCTTTTATTTGTGGTTTTAAGCTATTAAAGATGGGAGAGTTCACATTATGAAATTACTTTCCTAAATGGGAGAACAAATTACTACTCACAGGTTAGACCCTAGAATTTAACTGCTTTGCAATATACACCTGCTAAATACCTTCAAGGAGAATAAATTGAAAGTTTGGATTGGGGATGGGGAATGAGAGGTAGGAGACAGAAATGGATATGGGAGAATGGCATGAGTAAATTGTACCATGCTTTGCATTTTTACTGATGTGCGTGATGGCAACCAGCAGACCCAAGTGCAGAGAGAAACATCTTCAATAAAATCATACCCCAACACCTACCTTTATTGTTAATAAAAAGATTTGGATAATCGTGAGGTACATTTTCTGTAATTTATTTAAAGCCTCAGGGCTTCAACTTCCCTATTAATTACACGAGATTAAGAAAACTTAGCTTTCAAAATTATTTGTAAAAATGGAAAGACAAAATATATGAAAGGAAATTTCCTTGGCTCAGAAAAAGTGCAGAGGAAATGTTTGTACGTTTTAATCTTCCTTAAATATGTGGAATTGAGGCCAAGGGAAGGAAAATACTTCACTTAAACTCACACAGCTAGTTAGCAACACAACTGAGCTTAGAATCCAAACTCTTAATGACAAGTCTAAAGCACTTCACTTTTAATAACATAAGGTACTAATGTCATAAGCTTCCTTAGCCTAAGAAATAAGGACAGCCAATGAATGAGCCCTTGCATGAACCTTCACATTATAAAGACCCTAAACAAACTCCCAGTTTTGAAGGAATGATCAAGCTTCCCAGTTCTGATGGGAAAATTATGTAGAGAGAAACTCCAAGGGCGATCAATTAACAGCCCATCGGCAAAAAAAATGAGTCAATGATCCTTTGCAAATCCTTCAAGCTCTGAGGTGAACTAACCATGAGTTCTCATTAAGTAATCATTGCAGACTGAATGCCTGGACTATCTAATTGGACTTCAGGTTTTGAGAAAGCAATGCTGCAGTTTTATTGAAGCAGTTAACTGTGGCCATTTGTCAAATTAGGTTTGTGCTATTTGGGGTTTTGATCCACTTCTATCTTATGTGTATTTATAGGATAAATTAGTGCCCTACTTTAAACACTGTCCAATAAAGTTGTTGTCACCGAGATGAGATTTCCAGAGAATAATTAAGAAATACTGACCTGATTCACTTATAAATGTGGTTAGTGGACATATTATATAAACATACATGGATTAAAAATTATGACAACCACAATAAAGTGGGAGGTGCAGGTGGAGAGAGTTCTTTTTTCCTTTCTTGTGTACTGTTGTTTCTCAAAGAGTATAAAATAACTACATAGAAGATAGCAGGACTACAGTACACACCATATGTATGACCACACTATTGGACACAATAGCAAATTTATCACATTAGCGGTAAGTTTTAACAAGACTGCAATTTACAAAAATAGTGATTAAATACACTGTGATCACAGAAGGGCAATCTCAAAGCCAGGAAAAGCTGTGTTGAAGGACATCCCCAGAGTAGCAAAGAAAATATTAAACTTCCATCCTGGGGAAATCCTGCTATTTTCTCAATTAAAATGGCAAAAATCCCTGGAATATATAAGACATCCCTAATAAATATGCCAAGCCCTCAATATTAATCCTTGTACTTATGAAACTTATTCCTGTAAAAATGAAACAGACTAATAATAATTAAGGCCTAAGAGTTACCTCCTGAAAACCTCCTTGTTAATCAAATGTGGCTTCTTTCTAAGCCAAACTCAGCATGACTCCCAGGGATGAGGGATTATTACCAAGTATTAATCAGTGATATATTTGAAAAAAGACCTTGACCAAAAGGGGGAAACATTAAATAAAAAAATAGGTTTTATGGATAAAAGATTTCAAAGTGAGTTGGGAGTTCATTCCAAAGGTTATGCTTATTCAAATCTCAGGAAGATTTCACTAACTGCCACAATAAACAAATCCTCAAACAGCAGTTGCTCCTGCAGGCTCTGGAGACATCTGGACACCATAGTCAAGGCATACAGCCTAAGGAAATCAGCATCCCCTCATTGGGTCTTAATTTGGAATGTAAGATAATCTATATCCCCAATATAACATAGCTATACTCATTTATAATTCCCTGAATAATGATTTCTCTACTTTTTAAAATTTGAACCTACAATTTTCAATACATTTGTTAAAAATATCTCTCAGAGACTTAAAATTTCAGATTTTTCATACACTTGTTAAGCCCTGAATTCCAGAAGACTAGTGGCCAAGTCCTACTCTCCAGTTCTTCACACTTGCCTTGGACAACTAACATAATTATTATGCTGGACAAGTCCCATTCCAAAAAACAAGGAGTATCTACAAGTTCAGACAAAAAAATTCCTTTCATCTGCCCCAGAATAAGTCCCTGTTACAGTTGGGCAGTTTGATGTAATTATGAATTCCAAAAATATAATTGGATCATGCTTATAAACTGTTAATCTCGGCATGATTAAGTTATGATTAGGGCATTGACTGGGCCACATCAGTAGGGCGTTGAGCCCCACCTGGTGGGTGGGGAATCAAATATAAAAGGCTTGGCAAGAACAGAGTAGAAGCAGTCTTTTGAGAAGCAGTTTTGATGTTAGAAAGAAAGCCCCAGGATAAGAGAAGCAAGCCGTTCGCCTGATCGTCTACAGCTGACCTTGTGGAGGAACCAGAAGAGCTAAGCCCGGAGAGAAACACAGCCCTGGAAAGAGAGGAACCCAAGAAGCCTGAACCCTGGCAAATGCTGGCAGCTGTCTTGCTCTAACACATGGCAATGGACTGTGGTGAGAGAAGAAACTTAACGCTTTATGGCCTGGCAACTGTGGACTTCTACCCCAAATAAATACCCTTTAAAAAGACCAACCCATTTTTGGTATTTCACATTAGCACCCCTTTGGCTGATTAATACAGTTCCCTTTCAGCCTGAGTATTGAGAGTTGACATTATCCCTAATCTCTAAAGACTGAGGAATAAGCAAACATAACAGGAGTGAATAACCACAGATCAAGTAGATTTATCGTAATTGTTGTTAATATCTTGTGTTAATGTAAGAACTTGTAACATTCATAAAAACATAATGTTTGTCTTGGGTTCAGAAGGGAAGAGAGGGATGAATAAGTAGAACACAGGGAATTTTTAGGTCAGTAAAACTCTTCTGTATAGTATTGGAATTATGGATGCATGACTTTATACATTTAACAAAGTCTGTAAAACTGTACATCACAAAGTGTAAACCATAATTTAAACTATAAACTTTGGTTAGCAATGCTTCAATATTGTTTCATCAATTATAACAAGTGGACCACACTAATGTGAGATGTTAATAACAGGGGGAAATAGGTGTGTGTGTGTGGGGGGGAGGGGTATATGGGAACTCCCTATACATTTGGTATATTTTTATGTAAATATAAAAATTCTCTAGAAGTAAAGTTTAATGTTATTTTGAAAATGTATTGGTTGGATACAAGATCCCACTCAAGACAAAATCACTCAAGCAATCAGACATGGCCATCTCATGATGGTCATATTCTCAGAGGTTTACAGATGGCCACATGATGATCAAAGGCCATGAGGATGATCATAATCTCATCATTCCTTGATTTTTTTACATACTCTTTTCTGTTATTTTAAAAGAAGTCTTAGATTACATAAATGTAGCATCAAAAATTTAGGGAATTCACACATACCTCACCTCCTCCCCCATTAACAACACCTTTCATTAGTGTGGTACATTTGTTACAACTGAGGAACATATATTGAAGTTTTTTTTTTTTAAACTAAAAATAAAATATAATTAGCAGATTGGGACATTCAAAAAATGGGAAAAAAACAAAAAAAATTCCTTTTTTAAAAAATTATTCTTTTTTCCTTTTATCACTGTATTATCGGATGTCCAGTGTACCATGACACCTTCCCCTGCTGATTCCTCAGTGACTCCCAAATTTTCATTTAATTTTCAAAGTAGTTTTAGGTCACAGCAAAGTCACACATGGAATACTGGAGACTCCCACATACCCAACCTCCCTCCCCCGTCCCCACCTCATA
Source organism: Cabassous unicinctus (assembly GCA_029593785.1). NCBI lineage: Eukaryota > Metazoa > Chordata > Mammalia > Cingulata > Chlamyphoridae > Cabassous > Cabassous unicinctus. Next base: position 27,574 of record JAQZBX010014215.1, read on the forward strand.
TTAAAACCTTTTTTTTAAATGGATGTTAGCATTGTTATATCTGTTATACAGATAGTAAAATGTAGCAACTAAATATTGTCAATGGTTTACAGTATAGTTTACAATTTAGATGGTACAGTTTAATAATTTTTGATGATATTTACCATGTCCTGTGTCCATTACTGTAAGGTAATGAAAATTAGTCTAGAGTTTACATTATGGTTTACACTTTGCATTGCACAATTTTATGGGTTTTGACAAAATCTATAATGGCCGTTATCCATCACTGCAATGTCATGCAGAACAATTCCATTGTCCCCAAAATGCCCCATGTTACACCTTTTCTTCCCTCTCCCTCCCCTCAAAATCTCTGGTGACTGCTGCTTTCATATCAATATTACAAGTCCTTTCATTACTAGAATAATATTAAGTTTACTTTAGTTCATAGTTGCATTTCCACCTTATGTGTGTTCATTATTCAATCTTAAGGATATTGGATGGTGATACCTATTCTGCTTCAAATTGAGAAGGGGATTAGATCCCATGGGGCAGATGAGTGAAACTGTCTTCCTTGCAGTTGTGCATCCTACTCTTTTATGGGATGGGTGTTGTCCATCATAATTCCTTTGTTATCTGTTCTGGGTGAGTCCAATGAATTGGAGAGTAGGTTTTGGCTGCAAATCTCCTGAGAGTCAGGGCTCAACTGGCATATCAACAGCCAGAAGATTTAACTCTCTAGGACACATATTTAATGGGCATATTGCTAATTATAGGTTCAAATAAAAGGGAAATAATAACCATGTATAGGAAAATTATAAATGAGTGCAATTACAATACATTGGAGGGATAGGTTATCACATATTCCAAAGTGAGGTCCACTGATGAGGTGCTGAAATCCTGGGGTTACCGACCCTGTCTATAATGTTCATATGTGTCTAGAGCCCTCAGGAGCACCCCTGCTTTAGGCACTGTTTACTGCAGCAGTCAATGAGATCCTCCTAAGACTTGCATGAGGGTAACCTCTGGAATGATGTCCCAACTCTCTATGAAATCTTCTAGCCATAAAAACTCATTTGTATTTCATTACTATTTCCCCCTTTTGGTCAAGGTCTTTTTCCAAATGCATCATCAGTTGGTGCTTAGTAATAATCCACTGGTACCAGGGAGGTTCATTCTAAGCAATAATTTCCCTCACTGGGGAGAAGGTAATATGTTTATATGCTGAATTTGGCTTAGAGAAAGTCCACATTAATGCAACAAGGATGATTTCAGGAGGTAACTCTTGAGCAATATATAATACTAGACTAAGTTTCAATTTCACAATAACAAAGTTTATGAGTACAAATATCAATATCAAGGGTTGCTAGGCACTGCCCATTTACTCTAGGGATTCTTGCCATTCCATTAGAGAATGTAGCAGGGCTTCCCAGGATAGGAATTCAATATTCTTTCAATTATTGTGTGGGTCACCACACAATGAGACAACAGTCCATGACCACTTGAACACATTCATATTACATAGAGACATGCCCCAGGTGCACTCCTCTTCACACATGCCCCCACCACTGTCACCCACATCTGCCACAGTTGAGAAACTTCTGCAATTCAAAACCTCCCTAAGAGCAAAGCCCAAAAGAAAATATTAAAATGAAAAAATAAAAAATTATAATTCTTATATTAATTTTTAAAAATCTTTTTTGCATTCTGTCTTTCATTCCCATAAGTTCTATGATGGTCTTGCATCTCAGGCACTTACAGATGGCCACATAATGATCATATGCCATGAGGAGAAGCATAATCTCATCACATCCTGTCTTTTACTATTTTCCTTTTCTTCTTGAATTCTTGTTGGTAGATTTTGTGTTTCTAGGAATTTGTCCATTTCAGCTAGGTTATCTAATTTTTTGTGTATAGGTGTTTATAGGATTCTCCTACCATCCTTTTTATTTCTATTGTGTCAGTGATAATGTTCTCCATTTCTTTTTGGTTTTAGTTATTTGTATATTCTCTTCTGTGTGTGTGTAGAGCTTTTTCTTCATTTTATGGATATTTTCAAAGAACCAACTTTTTTTAAAATTCTCTAAGGTTTAATTCTCTATTTCATTTATCTTAACCCTAATCTTTGTTATTCTTTCCTTCTGCCTTGCTTTCAGCTTAGTTTACTCTTTTATTTTGTAGGTCCTCCATTTGTGACTTTAGGTCTCCAATTTGATTTCTTTTTTTCTTTTTTTAATATCATCCTGTAGAGTTATAAATTTCCTTTTATGCTCTGTCTTCTTTGCATCCTTTAAGTTATGGGATGGTGTGTTTTTGTTTTTATTCACCTTAAGATATTTTCTAACTTCCCTTGTGGTTTCTTTTTCAACCCATTGGTTGTTTAAGCATGGGTTAATTCCCACATATTTGACAATTTTCCACTTTTCCATCTGTTATTAATTTCTAGCTTCTTGTATGAGTTCAATGTTTTCAAATTTATTTTGAGTTGTTTTATGATCTAAGATTTGGTCTATACTGGAGAATGTTTCACGTGTACCAGAGAAGAATTTGTATTCTGCTGCTTTTGAGTGAAGTATTCTATATATGTCTGATAGGTCTAAGTGTCATTTAAGTTTTCTGTGTCCTTATTGATCTGAAGCCTAGGTGTTACATCCATTATTGAAAGTGGTGTATTTATGCCTCCTACTATTGTTGTAGAACCTTCTATTTCTACCATCAAATCTTTCAATATCTACCGCATATAATTTGGGGTTCTATCTATAGGTTCATATATATTTATAATTCTTATGCCATCTTTTTTATTTGACTATCAGTATATAATATTGATTTTTCTTGTCACTTGTAACAGTGTTTGATGTAAGGTATATTTTATCTTATAATTGTATAGATCCCCAGCTCTCTTCTGGTTATCACTGTATAGTATATTGCCCTCCATCTTTTCACTTTCAACTAATTTACATCTTTAAATTTAAGGTGAGACTCTTGTAAACAGTGCTGAGGTCATGTTTCTTTAATCAATTTTGCTAATTTCTCCCTTTTGACTGGAGCATTTAATCCATTTACATTTAAAGTTACCGCTGATAATGAAGGACTTTTTATTGCCATTTTCTTATTTCATCTTTTAAAGTCTTAGTCTTATACCATTTTGTCACTAATCTTTGATTAATGCTTAATTTCATATTTATTTGACTTTTTGTACTGTAACATTGAGTCCCCTGCATTTTGTTCACATATTTTCCAGATGTCTTTTTATGGTTACCATTGCACATAAATATAACACCCTAAATCTGTAACAATCATATTTGTTTTGATGTCAACTTACATTCAATAACATATACATACACTGACCCTATACTCCTTCACTGCTCCACCTTTTTTATTTTTTTTGTGACAGTTCGGAGTTCTTTTTTGAGTCCCAAAAAGAAAAAGATTATCTTTTTGAGTGAATCCATTATTGTGCCGGGGAGACACTTTTGATTGGACTACATTAGTCCAATATATGTATATATATATATAATATAGTCCACTTTTGATTGGACTATATATTAACTTAAGTATCCACCCTCTTGCTGGGTCTTATATAAACAGAGACACAGAGAGACACACACAGAAAAAGGGAGTTCTGTGATTTTTGATGCTGCCATGTGAGAGAGGACATGAGAATCCCTAGCAGTCAAAGCTTAAGTATGAAACCCCCAAGAGACTGGGCCCACAGAGTAGCTCATGGCTGAAATGATGAGCAAAATGCATGAAAGCACACATTGGGAAGAAAGCAGAGCAGATGAGAATGAGAAGAGAAGCTTGGAAAGAGACAAGCCCTATACCTGGTTACCCACAACTGAGCTCTTGGACAGTAGATTCTGGAGGGTAAGTCAGGGACTTCATCAGAGACTAGTGGCCATGTTGCTTCACCATGTGGCAGGACCCCAGGATCACCAGTAGCTCACATGGGTGAGAAAGCATTTCTGCTGATGTGTTGACTAGGAAACTTCATGTTCTCAGAACAATAAGATTTTACCCTTAAAAAGGCCCATTTTAAAAGTCAACCATTTCTGATACTTTGCATCTTCAACTTTGTGGCAAACTATGATATACTTGTTAAAATAATATCTTTAAACATAGCATGTCCCAAACCAAAAATTTATCACTCCTTTTCATGCATTTGCATTTTACAACCTGTATGAAAAATGGAGCTGCATACCAAAAAGCACAATACAATAATACTGGCATTTATAATTACCCATTGTGGCAGTTTCAGATTATTTATGATTTTGAAAAAGAGAGATTATGTTTGTAAATTGGTCTGTTCTTCTGGGTGTGATCCTCTTTGATTGTATTAGATTCAGTTGAGACTTCAAATGAAAAGTGGCAATTTAAGATCATACAGCTCAACAATAAAAAGACAAAGTATCCAATTAATAAATGGGCAAACAACTCGAAAAAAACATCTGTCCAAAGAAGAAATACAAATCGTGAAGAAACACAAGAAAAAATGTTCAACATCATTAACTATTAGGGAAATGCAAATCAAAACTACAATGAGATATCATTTCACATCTATTAGACTGGTCACTATTAAAAAGTAACAAAACTCAATATTGGATATGATGTGGAAAGTTAGGAACACTAATTCATTATTGGTGGGAATTTAGAATGGTACAGCCACTGTGGAGGACTCTGACAGTTCCTAAGGAAGTTGAATATAGACTTGCTATGGAATCTGGCAATACCATTGCTAGTTATGTACCCAGAAGAACTACGAGAAATGAAACCAATAGACATCTGTACAGTCATGTTCATAGCACTGTTATTCACAATATCCAAAAGTTGGTAACAACCCAGGTGTAGATTAACTGATGAATGGATAAATACATCGTGGAGTATACACATGATGGAACATTATGCAGCATAAGGAGAAATGAATTTGTGAAACATGACAACATAGATGAACCTGGAGGACATTATTTTAAGTGAAGGAAGCCAGACATGAAGGGCAAACACTGTATGATTGCCCTATTGAAAACTAAATAGATTATGTGAAATATGAATATGGGAAGAATTGCCTATATAAGACCATTTTTCTTTGAAACTGAACAAATACAAGTTAATGCAATAAAATGTTAATATTAGAAAAAAAAAACATTTTTCTAAGTGAAAGAGACCAGACAGAGAGTGCTACATATTGTATTATTCCATTTTATATAAAATTTAAATATATATCAATTTATAAAGATGAAGTGAGATTAGTGGTTATGTAGGTGTGAGAAAGGAATGCTAATGGGTGTAGAGTCTCTTTTTTGGAGTAATTAAATTGTTCGAAAATTTTTATATGATGAATGCACAGCATTTTGATTATACTAAAAGATATTGATTATACACTTTGGATAGAATATCCAGAAACAGCAGCTATGTACATTGGGGGAAGCATAAAGAGATTGAGAGGTGAGGAATTTTCTTGTTTGTTTGTTTTTTGTATATTATTATTACTGAAATAATGAAAATGCTTTAATAATGTTTGAAGGGTGGAATGCAGAACTATGTGACTATAGCAAATATCATTGGTTATACAATTTGAATGAATTGTATGCTTTATAAATATGTATCAATAAAATTGATTTATTATTTATTTAAAGAAGTAAGTCTGTCTGGTGTCATCAAGGAAGAAGTATGCCAGTGTGAGTGGAGAAAAGAGAATGAATGAATGTGCATAAGTCATAAAGAGGCCAAGGAGGCTACAGAAGGTCAAATCATAGTAAGGATTTTGGCTCTTAGTATGAGTGAAATAGAGGAACTTCAGAGTTTTATACTTGTGACTTAAAACACAAGTTTTAAAAGGAAACTCTGGAATTGTTGAACATGAACTCAACAGGACAAGAATACAATCAGAAATAATTATGAAAGTCCATTGCTAAAATCTAGGCAAAAGATGACTGCAGCTTATAACAGGCTAGGAAGGGAAATGTTGTGAAAATATATCAAACTCTGGATAAAGTTTGAAGGAAAACAATATATTTTCTTAATAGGTTAAGTACAAATTGTGATATTACCAAAATTTTGGCTTCAATATTTTTAGATTGGGTAACTGGAAGTATGATAGATTTTTCTGGAGAAGGATGCATGCATAGCATTTTTAGGGGTAAGAATAATCCCTAATTGTGAAGATGCCTATTATGTACATAGAGGAAGATATCAAGTAATTAGTTGAATAAGAAATCTGGCATTCAGGTGAGAGGTCTAGGGTAGAATCATATATTAGAGAGTCTTTAGCATAGAGATAGTACTTAAAGCCAAGAGAATACTCTATTTAAATTTGATTATTTTAACATAATATAAAGAAAGAAGTTGAATCTCTCAACTTTGGTTTCCTAAACACGTTTGTCCAGTGGAATCTCAATTTATCTTAATTAATGAGAGATAAAAGTTTCCTAATCTTCACTTTTCTTTCAGGAATACTTATGCACTGTGGTGATTCCTAAAATACAAGAGAAAGGTTTCTCCCCTCTACCATCTTAACTTCATCACTATTTCTCCTATCTCTACTTCTTTTTACTTTAATCCCTAATCTTCCCATTCCTCTATATAGCAATGCCAAACTTGTGACATGGTAGGTTGCTTGTTGATAGTTTGGCACAAATCAGGAAATTACTGCCTCTTGGTCAATAGGACTTCACCTTGAGAGGTTTTCCAGTAAAAATATGGACTTAAATTAAGTCTTCAATACTTTTATGACATTTTGAACATCAATGAGCACAGTTAACCCCAGCCATGCTCTCAAAGCCTCCCAAAGTTGTATTATATACTTTTCTCTGCTGTAGTCCAAATACAAAAATTAGTGGCAAGTTAAAATATGGAAAATATCTTATGCAAATAGCAAGCAAAAGAGAGCTGGGGTAGATAAAACAATATAAGAAAAATAGATTTTTAGTCAAAAACTGTTACAAAGGACAAATTAAGGACAGTATATATTGAAAAATGTGCCAATTTAGCAAAATGATTTTAGGAGTGATAAACATATTTGCAATTAATAACAGGACCCCATTATGTGATGGGATTATTCATAAAATTCTAGGGAGAAATGGATGGCTTTCAATTAATAGCAATAGGCTTTAATGAGCCACATTCAATTAAAGCCAAGGACCAGATAACTGACCTATTGAATTTTACTAAACATTTCATGAAGAATTAACACAAATCCTGCTCAAACTCTTCCATTAATTGAAAAAGAGGGAGCACTTCCTAACTCATTCTCTGACACCAGCATCACTCTATAATACAAAGACAAAAATACAAGATAAGAAAATTACAGACTTGTATACTTTATGGATAACATATTCTATAGAATAATAGAAAAAATAGAATAATAAATGAATAAAACATAAAATATTTTAATAGAATAAAAAATATTCAACATAACAATAGCAAATAAATTCCAAAAAAAGATTTAAAAAATATACACCATGATCACTTGGGAATTATCTCAAGTATACAAGAGTGATTAAACACAAAAAATTCAAATATTGCTCATTTTGAATATTTGAATGAAGAAAAAAATCATCTCAATGAAGAAAATACATTTGACAAATCCAGCATCTTTCCTTGATAAACAATGGTTAGCAAACTTGAAATATAAGAAAATTTCCTCAACATGAAAAAAGGCATACATGAGAAAACCAGAGTTAATATCATAACAATGGTGAGAGACTGAAACCATTAGATTAAGAATAAGGCAGGATGCCCACCATGATGGTTACAGTAATGTGACAACTCAGCCGGGTAATTGTGTCCAGGTGTTTGGTCCAGCAAGCACTAGGCTAATTGTAATACAAGAGAATTTATGGGCTTCGATCACCAGTGAGGTTACTGCTTGGATGGCTGATTACATATGCATCAAACAGAGAGATTGCAATATCAATGGGTGATGCTTTTATCCAATCAGTTGAATGCCTTAAAAGGGGAGTGATTTCAAAATTCAGAGAGAATTTTCCAGCTCCTCGTTGGACAGCCACATTCTCCCAGAAACTCATCAAGGACCTTTCATCGGACTTTCATCAGACCCCCTGGTTTGCAACTTGCCTCTGGAACCCGGACTTGTGCATCCCCATGGTCACGTGAGAGACTATTATAAAATCTCATATTTTTGACAGATATCTCCTGTTGATTCTGTTTCCTGAGAGAACCCTGACTAATATAACTTGGTACCAGGAGTGGGGTGATCCAACTCTCATTCCCGAAGATTCTGGGCCATTGTTAGTCCTGCTTGAATTGGTTTGCTGCAATTTTCCATTGACTTTAATCACAGGGCAGGGCAGTATAGGAGATGCCCTAGAGGATCTCCAGCATTCCAGGCAAAATCTTCTTTACCCCCATTATGTAGATGTAGTCCTATTTTCCCTTGATAGTCAGAATCAATCACCCCAGCCAGTACAGTAATTCCCTTCTTTGTCTGTTGATTCACAGGTAAGAGGAGCCCAAAGGGGCCAGGTGGCAGTCTTAACTCTGAGTTCAATGAAATCATTGTTTGGTTCCCTAGTGGCAGCACTCCTCCTTAAGGGACTAAAACCTGTAGACCAGCAGAGCTTAAGGTTACAGAGACAGAAAGCAAAATTTTTCCTAATGGGTCACTAGGGGTAATAGTGAGTGGTGCCACTCCCATTTCCACCCCTTGATTCCTGGACCCGTGAATCCTAGTTATGGGAGAAACAGCACCATAGAGAGGATTCTGATTCAGAGAATACACAGCCTCCTGGAGAACATTGCCCCAGCCCTGCAAGGAATTGCCACCTAGTTGGTGCTGTAAATGAGTCTTCAAAAGGCCATTGTACCATTCTATTAATCCAGTTGCTTCAGGGTGATGGGGAACATGGCAAGACCAGTGAATTCCATGAGCATGTGCCCATTCCCTAATATCATTTGCTGTGAAATGGGTTCCTTGATCAGAAGCAGTGCTGTGTGGAATGCCATGGCGGTAAATAAGACATTCAGTAAGTCCACGGATGGTATTTTTGGAAGAAGCATTGCATGCCAGAAATGCAAACCCATATCCAGAGTATGTGTTTATTCCAGTTAAAAGAAATCACTGCCCCTTCCATGGTGGAAGTGGCCCAATGTATTAACCTACCATAAGATAGCAGGCTGGTCACCTCAAAGAATGGTGCCATATCGGGGGCTGAGTGTGGGTCTCTGCTGTTGGCAGATTGGGCATTCAGCAGTGGCTGTAGCCAAGTCAGCCTTGCTGAGCCCATGCATAACCTCCATCCCTACCTCCATGGTCACTTTGTTCATGAGCCCATTGGGCAATGACAGCAGTGGCTGGAGAAAGAGGCTGAGCATTAGCCACAGAGCAGGTCATCTTATCCACTTGATTATTAAACTCTTCCTCTGCTGAAGACACCCTCTGTTGAGCATTCACATGAGACACAAATATGTTCATGTTTTTTGGCCACTCAGAAAGGTCTATCCACGTAGCTCTTACCCAGACCTCCTTGCCACCAATTTTCCAATCATGTTCCTTCCAAGTTCTTGACCATCCAGCCAAACCATTGCCACCAGCCCATGAATCAGTGTACAAACATACTTCTCGCCATTTCTTCTTCCAAGCAAATTGAACAACAAAGAGCACTGCTTAAAGTTCTGCCCACTGGGAGGATTTGCCATCACCACTTATCCTTTAAGGATGTCCCAAAAAAGGGCTGCAGGGCTGCAGCTGTCCACTTTTGGTTGGTACATGCATATCATGCAGAACCATCTGTAAACCAAGCCCTGAGTTTTCTTATCCTCAGTCAACTGATTGCAAGTGACTCCCCAAGAGGCCAAATCTGTGGGCTGAGAAAGAGAACGTAACATGGCAGGGGTGGTGACCATGGGCATTTGGGCTACTTCCTCATGTAACCTACTTGTGCCTTCAGGACCTGCTCGAGCCCTATCTCATATATACCTCTTCCAATTTATAATGGAGTGCTGCTGTGCACGCGCAACTTTATGGTTTAGTGGGTCAGACAAAACCCAGCTCATGATAGGTAACTCTGGTCTCATGGTAACATGATGGTCCATGGTTAAGCGTTCAGTCTCTACTAAGGCCCAGTAGCAAGCCAAAACTCCTTATCAAAAGGGGAGCAGTTATTTGCAGAGGCTGGCAAGGCTTTGCTCCAAAATGCTAAGGGTCTGCCAAAAGCCCCAGACAGCACTTCTATTTGCCACTGAAAGTTCCAGCACCATTGGACCTGCTAGATCATATGGTCGAAGTGGTAATGCAGCTTGCAGAGCAGCCTGGACCTGTCACAGGGCCTCCTCTTGTTCCAGTCCCCAATCAAAACCAGTAGCTTTTCTAGTCATTGGTAAATGGGCCACAGAATCACACCCAAATGAGGAATGTGTTGTCTCCAAAATCTGAAGAGGCCAACTAAGTGTTTTGCCTCTTTATTGGTCATAGAAGGGGCCACAGGAAACAGCTTATCCTTTTCTTTAGAAAGGATAACTAGACAGGCCCCACACAACTGGACACCTAGAAATTTCACTGAGCTGGAAGGACCCTTTATTTTGTTGGATTTATCTCCCATCTTCTCTTATGTTAATGCCTTACCAATAAACACAGGCTTTTCTACTTCTTGCTCAGTAGGTCCTATCAACATGATATCATCAATATAATGGAACAGTGTGATATCTCGTGGGAGGGAGCAACGATCAAGGTCCCTGCAGACAATATTATGGCATAGAGCTGGAGAGTTGATATACCTCTGATGCAGGACAGTGAAGGTATACTGCTTGCCTTGCCAACTGAAAGCAAACTGTTTCTGGTGGTCCTTACTAATGGAAATTGAGAAAAAAGCATTTGCCTGATCAACAGCTGCATACCAGGTACCAGGGGAAGTGTTGATTTGCTCAAGCAATGGTACCACATCTGGGACAGCAGCTGCAATTGAAGTCACCACTTGGTTAAGCTTATGATAATCTACTGTCATCCCCCAAGATGCATTTTTTTTCTGTACGGCCAAATAGGAAAGTTGAATGGGGATGTGGTGCATCCTTCAAGTCCTTGTTGGTCACACTAATCTCTGCAATCCCTCCAGGAACCAGGAATTGCCTTTTATTTACTATTTTATTAGTCAGGGGCAGTTCTAGAGGCTTCCACTTGGCCTTTCCAACCATAATAGCCCTCACTTCACAAGTCAGGGATCCAATGTGGGGATTCTGCCAGTTACTGAGTAGGTCTATTTCAATTATTCATTCTGGAACTTAGGAAATAACCACAGAATGAGTTTGGGAACACACTGGACCCACTGTGAGACGGACCTGAGCTAAAACTCCATCAATCACCTGACCTC
>JAQZBX010014216.1:0-38861 GCA_029593785.1 Cabassous unicinctus
TTCCCTATAAAATGTAGAGAATATGAGCTAAGAATGGAATGTGAGCTTACAGAAAGTTGACTTCATATGTTAGAGGATAGTGGAGGGTCATTATTAAAGTCATGAAAAATGAAGCCTGACCTGTCAAGAAAAATGCAGTAACTATCAGGTGATCATGGTGTCTCCCTATGTCCAGGTTCCACTGAATTTATAAACCATCCCTCTCCTCCAGCTCCTCACTCCTAAGGCATCAGTAATTTTAGAAACCCCCCTTGTAAGTGTGCCTCTCATTGCCTTCTTCAGTTAGGCAAAACCTCCCAAAAGAGTAGAATATTTTTAGACCCATTACAGTCATGGTTAAATTCTAATTTTAGACTGTGTTTTGAAAAAGGAGAGCTCTGTCCCTGAGAGGAAGCCCTTCCCAGGCACCCCCTGTACCTGCCCTATGTCTGGGCCCTGTGCTTAGTGGGTCCTGAGTGTCACCGGAAGCCCAGCCCCTGCCCTGCAGGGAGGTTCCTGTTGGGTTCACAGGGTATTTTCCTTAGAGCTTCTCTGCCCAGTATCACCTGGCTGTGCCCTTCACTTCAGACTGATCTTTAGAGACACCACACACTGGTGATACCATGTCTTGATAGTGAATTTTGCTTAGCAACCCAGCACACTCTTCAGGTAGACAAAACATTGGAATCTGTTCAACCACAAGGGGGTCCTTCCCTGGAGCCTACCAGATACTTTGACACTTTGAGGAGATACTTTGATGAGATACCCAGATACTTTGAGGAGAATTAGGTGTGAAATCCATTATTGTTTGTAGGATACTGACCCTGGCATAGCCTCCCACTTGGTTTCTCCTAAATTACAAGGATTGTCCTGCTTGGAGAGTCCCACTGAGGTTTATCATGAATCTGCTTGGAAAAGCCTCATCAGGTTGCCCTGAACTTCCTCACATATATGATCCAGGAGACCACTGGCAGTGCCATTTCTGCTTCCATAAAGAATGACTGTGTGTGAGAATATTTCCTCTGAATACAATGAAACATTCCTTCTTCAGACACTTCAGTCAAAAGCAGTCTTAGTTAGAAACAAGTTCACTGGAGGAAAATTAGATTTATTGGAGTTTCAGACCTAACATAAAGCAAGCCTTTACCTCCCTCTTCCTTGTTCCTGGGGATGGGAACTGTGCTCAGTGGGTGCTGACTACCCTGCATCCTGACCACCTCCACACCCCGGCAAGGTAGGAGTGAGTCTGGGCTCCCCTTGCCTCCCCTCACAATGTCTGCCTCAGCAATTCACAGCTGTATCCTGGCTCTGACTTTCCATCTGCAGACACAGAGTGTTCATGGCAAACCATCTGGGGATGGCAAATTGGCCCCTCAGTTTTCTGCACTGTGTGTGGCAATGGCCACATTACTAATGTCTGAATACATTCTAGCCCATCCTGGACCTGCAGGGCAGAGTTCATGTTGTAGCTACTGGAAGTGAATCCAGAAGCTTGCAAGGAGAGTGTCAGAGATACTCTGTGTTGTATGAATTCTCACCCAGACTCCACCAACTGCACTGAGAACAGAGACATCCTGGTCAGGAAAATGGCTATATTTATCCATTGTTTCTGTCACTCCTATCAACTCACATATTCAATGTCTCTTCCCCCAAAACTGATCTTTTAAAATAGTGATGAGAAAACCCAGCTCAGAACTAATGCTATGTTGATTCATCTGTGTTCATTCCTGATCACAAAATTGGAACACGTGGTGCTCCCTGCACTGGGGCTCCCCTCCCAGAGCTGCAGTATCAAGGCAGGGCTGCTTTATATCAGCAAAGGGAGAGAAATTATTGGTAAGTCCTCCTGCTATACTGCTAGTTCTCAGGTGGAGCCTTGGGAAAGGGAAGTTCCCCAGAACTGCTATGGGTGTCCTGGAGTAGTTGGGTGGCAATGACAGCATTTGGGACAATATTAAGCATTTGGGACCATATTATTATTATTTGATAGTGCCGGACTAAACACTTTGAACCCTTGATGTTATTTCATTTATACATATGTAGAGAAGTAAAATTCCAAACAGAAAATTAGAATGGTTGGCCAATGCCCAAAGTCTATGTCTGTTGATTGTGGGCCCCAGTGTGTGGCCTGTGTTCCTCACCACTAGATTCAAGGGCTCCCCTGAACCAACTAAAGGACAGAGTGGGGCATGCCTGGATAGATTTGTAGCATCCCCCTTTGTGTAAGGAGAACATTATGTGATGTTGCTGCTTCCTTAGACTCTACCTAAAGAATGTAGAGAGAACCAGTGTTCATGCAGATGTATTTAAAGTGCTGTCTGGCATTTCACATGTCATGATTTATCTCTCTATCTCTCCATCCTATTCATCTATCCATCTGTTTATTTGTATCAGGATTATTGAAGCATAATTGACAGATGATAATCACCACATATTTTTTTTTTACCAGGAGGTCCTGGGGATCAAATTCAGGTCCCTTTATATGTTAGACAGATGCCCAACCTTTTGAGGCACATCTGTCACCATCACCACATATTTAAGTGTAACATTTAGTAAGTCTATACATATATGTACACATCACTACCACACTGATAGTGAACTCCCGAAAGTTTTCACTCATTACTCAAGAATTTCTGTCTCCCACCCATTCCCTTCTCTCCATGGAACAATTTAGCTTCTTTTTTTTTTTTTAAAAGAAAGTTTTATTAAGATATAAACCATATACCATAAAGTTCATCTATTTAAAGCATATAATGGTTGTTTTTAATTCAAAAATATGTGCTACCAACACCAGAGTCTATATGAGAATATTTTCATTAACTCATAAAGAATGAACATACACTTTATCTAACATTCTCCTATCCTTCTACCTTCCATTTAACTCTAATAAATACTATTTTTAGGATTTATTTTTATTTATTTATTTATCCCCCCCTTGCTGCTTATGCTCATTGTGTCCATTTGCTGCACATTTTTCTGTGTCTGCTTGTCTCCCTTTGTTGAGTCATCTTGCTGTACCAGCTCAGTGCCATCAGCTCACCGTGCCACATGAGCAGGCCAGCTTGCCTTCACCAGGATGCCCTGGGAATCAAACCCAGGGCCTCCCATATGGTAAACGGGAGCCCAACCAATTGAGCCACAGCCACTTCCCCTAAGAAACAATAAATCTACTTTATACCTCTATAGTTATCCCTATTTTTGGCTTTAAAATGAAAGGAAATAAATTATATTGTATTTAATGACTGCCTTCTTTCAGTTATCATGTTGTTTTCAAGGTTCACCCATGCAATAGCATGTACCAATACTTCATTTCTATTTTATAACAAAATAAATACTTTTTGTGACATTCAATCAATGCAACAGTCTAACTTTAACCACTTTCATGTGTACAATTGAAGGCTATTCATTGAATTCACAATTTTATGTTAGAATCAACAAACATTACCAAAAATTTTCATCACACCAAACAGAATGTCTGTATCCATCAAGAATTCAATCGCCATTCAATCCTGAATCTGGTTACCTCTTGTCTACTCCTTGTAACTATGAATTAGCATATTTTACACAGTCTATGTAAGTGAAATCATACAATACTTATCCCTTTGTATTTAACCTATTTAATTCAAATGCACATTTCAATGTTCATCCATGTTATAGCATGTGTCTTCCCTTTGTGCAAGTTACCAATATTCCATTGTGTGTATCTATCTGTTTATTCATCTGTTGATGGAAATTTGGATATATTAAATCTTTTAGCTTTTGTAAATGCTGCTGCTATGAACTTTGCTGTACAAATATATATTTGAATCTCTGTTTTCAGTATTTTGCGGGTAATATCTAGAAGTGGAATTGGAGGTTCACATACTTTTTTCTTTAATAGTTTGAGAACATTCAGGTATGTTTTTCAAAGATTCTTGATTATTTAACATTCTTATCAGCATTTTAATACAGTTACTATTTATTCATATACTCTCAAATACTTGTTGCTATCCCAATTTTTGATTCTACACTTTCTTGTGGGTGTGAAATTGTATTTTATTGTAGATTTGATTTAAATTTCCATGATGTCAAATCATGCAACACTATTTTTCATTTACATATTAACCATTTGTACATCTTTGTGCCATATTTTTGTTGGTATGTAAGTAATTTATATATTCTAGGTACAAGTCCATTAATAGATGTAAGATTTATACATGTTTTCTCCCATTCTATCAGTTCAACCTTCAAATTTTAATGTTTATTCCCTTAATCACTAGTTATTAATTTTGATAAAAGCAACTTTAACTATTTGCAAATTTTCTAGCATGAGTCTCCCAGTGGTCTTGGGGAGTCCCCAAGTGGTCTTGGGGAGAGGGAGAGCACCCATTTTAGAAATACACCCACAGCAACCTCCTACTCTCCATTACAGAACAAAGAATTAACCTACATGTGGAAAGCAAACAAGACATTCTTTAGAAAACTGCAAATTATCAAACTGTACTCAACAGGTCAAAAAAATTGATGTAACAGAGCTTCAAAAATTTAAAATCTCAAGACAGAGTGGTGCTAATAAAGGGAAATAAGATCCAAACTAAAACCTATTTGGGTCCAGTGTCCACAGATGCCATATAAGTTAATAAGAAGATGAAACTAGTAATTGTTAACAAAAATCTAAATTCTGAATGAGACAAAGTTGCTAGAGTGAATCTAACAGGGGCCATATCCATATGTTTTTCATGCTTTCTTTCCAAAATTAGGGGAATACATCAAAAAGCTACACAGAACAAAAGAAAACAGATTATTCCCCAGTGATGATTTTGGAAAGGGACAGTAACTATTGTAGAAATGCACCCAACATCTCCTCCTTAGTTCTACTACAAACAAAACAATTATTCTGCATGGGAAAAGAGAATGAAACCAATATCCTTTGGGCACTGATGGAATCCAATAGAAAGTGGAAGGAGACATAGTTCATCATGGAATATATGTCCAGAACCACCCACACCTTCACTAAGGAATAAAAGCTTTAACCCACAGATAAAGTTCTCTGAAATAGGCAGCTAAAGACAATGCAGCTTAGTCAGCAACATCTGGAAAATTACACACTCCACCCAAGGGAGGGTCAGAAATACATGACAGGTCAAGAACTGCCTCATAAAGAGGGACAAGGGCACATGGATGATATTCCCATCACTGTCCATCCTGCTCACATCATAACCTATCCCTGGAATTTTCTATTCACAGAGTACAATAGACAAGTAGCCAGGTAAGCTTAAGGGATTGTCATGTTTTGAAAGCACTTCCCTGTCCCTGCACTGCATTCTATAGGCATACTGAAGCCTGCACACCTGGGAACAGGAATTCTGTTTCTTTGACACAAGTCACAGTGATCAAAAAGCTGTTTCCCACATGGAGTTCCAGAGCAGGGAGGAGGCACTTGGAGGCATGCTCTGCTTCCCAGAATGTGCTGGAACATGAGGTCAAGCACACATATGATTAGGTCAGTTCTCCCTGTCAGGACCCTCAGGTCATCTCTGCCTTTGGAAGCCTGTGGATGTGCAGGGAAGATTAGAAGGCCACAAGTTCTTTCTGATGACCTGACCTGCTTCACAGACAACTATTAGAGGGAACTTAATGTTATATTTATAAAGAATATTTAGGGAAAAAAATATGTGACAAATGATTGGTAGAGAAATGAAAACTTAAAAGAAAGGCATTATTTAAATATAAATGGTATCAGGAATGTTATTTGGATTAAATAATGATGCATTGTGAACCTGTTCTTTTTATCTTACCTATCTATTACATAGTGAAAAATGACATGGATGATACAATTATGGCATTTTATGTAATGGAATCATAATCTATAAAGGACAGGACACCTGAGAAAAAGGAGAACCATAGTGAGTCCTGTGCTTATATGGATCATGCCCATTACCTTCTTGTCTGAATCTGGAGACACTCACATCTGTGAGCTGCCACCAGAAAGAGGAATAACTACAAGGCTTTCATGTTCCTGTGGATGAGTTCTACAATACTAAATAGTGTGTTTTTCATAATGAGAAGGAACCTGAATTTAAGTAAATGTTAGCTCTGGTGTCATCTGTTCATGCACATGGTGATTTTCATTTTGGAGGCAACTTTGTGTAAAATGAAAGAAGATGAGGGGAGGTCCTTGTCTAGGGACACCCTGGGAGGAGGATACTGGTTGAAACCCTTGGAGAATACAATCCTTTCCCTTTGTTGCCCCTCACCAAGCCCAGGTTCCTTTACTTCCAGGCAGGTAATGTGTTGAATAGGGAGTCAGATATGGCCACGAGTCAAGATTGGCTCTGGGTATGTGTTTATTGTGCCCCTACTCCCAGGGATTATATATATATATTTGTGTGTATGTTTATGTACATATCTATTTTTTATATGTAGAGAGAAGGAAAATGAATAGCAGCTATGAACAGCAGGGGAAGCATAGAGAGATTGACAGATAATGAGTTTTGTTTATTTTTATTATTATTATTGGAATAATGAAATAATCTAAGAATGATTGAAGGGATGAATGCACAAATATGTGATTACACCAAATGCCACTGACTGTACATTTATATGGATTTATGCTTTTTATTTTATTTTTTTTTTAACCCCAGGCAACCACTGATCTGCTTTGTCTCTGTAGAGTTGCCTTTTTTGGGAAATTTCACGTAATTGGAATCACACAATTCTACTCTGTCTGAAATAATTAAAAATTAAAATATGCTGTATTAATATGCACCAAGACATCAAGTTTAGTCAAACAAGACAGACAAAGAAGAACAAATATTGTATGATCTCAGTTATATAAAATAACAGTATCCAAAGTCATCAAGGCAAAAACTAGAATACAAGCAACCAGGGGCCATGGGGGAGTGGGAAAAGGGGAGGTAATCTTAATTAGCATGGAATTTCTGTTTGGGATGAAGGAGTATATATGATAGAATGTTGTGATAATAGATAAAGTTGATAGTACAATATATCAAGACTATAATTAACACCATTGGACTGACTTACCAAAAATGGAAAAGTGGGGGATTCCAGTTTATATATGTGTGTGTGTGTGTGTGTGTGTATGTATATCCAGAATAAAAATGAAAACATATATCATAACATGATGCAATAAAATGAGAGAGCCATAATTTTATTATGAATTTTTATTTTAAAACTAATTGCCAAATTTCTATTACAAAGGTGGCAAATATATATTTCTTTAGCAATATATGCAAAACACAAAATGGGTTCAATTGGAAATTCCTCAGCTGGGGCTCCTTTCTCAGAGCTGCAAGGTCAGGACTGGGATGGAATTCACCAGCAGAGGGAGGGCCCCTGTTTGCATTTCCTCATATTATGCAGAAAGTTCTGTTGTTTGTGACCTTCAGAGAGGAGAGCGCCCAGAGCAGTTATAGTGGCTTGAGAGACAAACATTGTAGCATTTGTGAAAAAGTGAATTCTTATGAAGCGATTGCATTGGGCTAAAAGCTTGGAACCCATCATATTATTTCATTATTATATATGCACACAATATCTGTAATGTATGAGACTTTAAGTTTCTCAACATGTGCATCAATTTTAGAGATTAAATGTAAATAATAGAAATTCTAGAGGCAATGTAGAAGGATGAATTTGTGGTTTTAACTTTCATTTATCAAATAATCTTGAGGAATTTTTACTGTACTTATTAAACATTTGTATATTTTTGTTTAATATACACAAAAATATATATTAAAACACATATTTTGCCAGTTTTTGTTAATATTCAACTCTAAGTTTTCTTTATATATTCTGGATATAAGAATTTTATAAAATATACAACCAATGAATACTAACTCCCAGTACATGGATTTCTTTTCTTTTTAATAATAATGACATTTGATGCATAAATTATATTGTTAGTCATACTATAATTTTAATTTTATTGATTATCATTTTTGTGTCATGTCCAATAAATTATTGTATGACATATTTAGTTTTTGTTACTGTATAAGCTTCACTATAAAGCACATTAAAAGGTACTAGCATCATGTTTATCACCTTCACAAACCCAAAGTAAAGAAATAAATACATCCAATTTTCTAAATTTTATAAAAATTTAATTTCATATGATAATGTCTATTTGTATGCCAAATTTTGACAAAATTATAATCCCAAAATAAAAGACAACCCTTCACAATCTCCTATTCTCTCTCAGTAAAGCTCTTATGACCCAAATTTTATCCAGCTAATTCCTCAACATAGGCTTAGAATGATTCTTGATGTTGAATATTGCAAACCTATGTCTAAGTCTCTATGCAAACACATCCTGTAAGCCAGGACAAGGCATTTGTGAGAGACCCTAATTATTTTCCTGAGAAAGAATCAGATTTAGGTAGAGAAGAGGAAAAATAACACAGGGTCTATCTGTATTAGTCACCTCCTTCCAAATAGATTATGAGCTTTGATATAATGTTACTTTTTGGGAAAATTGGCATCAAATTTGTTGCAAAGAGTATACTTTTCCCCTTATATTTCCTATTCAACGTCATTAAAAATCATTTGACTATATCTCTATGGGTATATTTCTAGGATCTCTACTCTGTTAAATTAAGCTGTTCATCTTTCCTTTCACTAATTCATAAAATCCCAATTACTACAACTGAATATGAATTCTTGATGATTTGTAACCTAACCCCTCCAGGTTTTTCTTCTTTTTAGATTTGTATTGGCTACCCATATTCTATAAACTTTCCATATACATTTTAGAAAAATTTGCTTGTTTGGGGTTTCATTGGAAATTTGTTAAATCCATGGATAAAACAGCAAAAAATTTACATATTAACAATACTGAGTCTTCATATCAATAAAAATGGTGCATTTTTCCATTGATATAGATATTCTTTATTTATTTTCTGATTTTTTTCACATACAGATCCTGCACATATTTGATAAGATTTATATGTAAGACCTTTTAATTGGTCCTCTTAGATATGCTATTGAATCATTTTTCAGCCTCACCAGTGGTATATGAATGCTATTATTTTCTAGAAATCGTTACAAAAGCTCTATATTGTTGCTTTTATTGGGTGGATAGTGACATTTCCCATGTTCTTAATTTTCTTTTAAAATTCATAAGATGTTAGGTCTCTTTTCATGTATTTGTCATTCTGGAGTATTCTTTATGACATATCTCTAGTTCTTTGTCTCCAAATTTTGTTGTATTATTTTCTTTTTTGGTGAGTATTGCATTTTCTTTCTATATTCTAATGCAAGCTCTTTATTAAAGTACATTTTTTGTATCTATGTTTTTTATTTCTTTTCATATAGTTTTGCATATAGTTTTTCATATAGATTTGCATAATATATATATATTAGTTATACTTTTGCAATCAAATGCTTTCTATTCATTTCCTTAAATAACACTTCAAAAATATATATGTATATATTTTATTTTGAAGAAATGTAATTTATTACTTATTTTTTAGTATTTCTATTTTTTTATTTTTGACCTAACATCTAAAAAAATCTTTCTTTATCTGAGGGCACACATATCCTGTTCCATTGAGTTAGGTGTCTAAACCTTCTCTAATAACTCAAAATAGAATATGGTAGCCATATAAAGTAACTTAAGATCACTTCTTTATTCTGAATTGTGCAAGGCAGAAAATATCAGATGCTGACAGAAAACTACGTCCTTTTGTACTAGTCTTGGAGAGGTTCCCCAGTTATTTGTGGCTACTGGGTACATCCTGCAGGCCAGAAACCTCTTGGCTGCCCTGCAGGGGAGGATTAGGTCTGGAATCACACTGCTTTCTCCTCACTATGTGTATCCTACCCAAGAATACACACACGTGTCCTCTGAAGTCACAGAGCTCACAGGAAGAGAGAACTGTTCTTTGAACATGTCTCTGTAGATGGAACTTTGCCTCTGGAAAGATGGGTTGTATTTTCTGACACCTGTTTCCCCCAAACACTGCTACTTCTTCCCAGAGAGATGAAGAACCCAATGCCAATAGAAATCACTGGTCATCATGGAGTAATCAGAGACAGCTGGTAAGAGATAAGGTCTGCAAAGGCTTTGACACACTTAGGTCAAATCTTGCAGTTGCAACTGGGCAAAACATCTGGAAACAAAGAGCATCAATCCCTGTCAGTCATATGCTGTCAAAACCATACCCATAAACCCATGTCTGAAATAAGACAATCATCATGGTTTATGATCACGCATAAGCCCAAGGGAATGGGAACTGGGTCTCCTGCAGTGGGCCGGAAGCAGAAGTGACATGGGTATATTTGGCATACACATGCTCCATTCACTGCTCAAAGTGTAAAAGGATTAATAGAGTTTTCTGTGCCTGAGAGAATTTTCAGGAGATCCACAATGATTCTAATCCCTTAAATTTCATAGGAGTGGAGGGTTTTTATTTTCAAAGGGCTTCTTGTGGATACCAAAACAGATACACCGGGAGAAGATGTGGTTTGAGCAGTTGAGCACCTGCCTCCCATATGGGAGTTCCAGGTTCAGTTACTGATGCCTCCTGAGAAAACAAAAACAAACAACAAGCAAAACAAATGAAAAACCAACTCAGGGAAGCTGCTGTGACTCAGTGGTTGAGCATGGGCTTCCCACATATGAGGTCCCAGTTTCAATCTCCAGGCCCTGGTACCTAAAAAACAAACAAACAAAAAACCAGATACACAAACTTCACTCTTTAAAGGCTGAATATGTGGCCCAGACTGCCACTGTGAAATGAGGATTTATTTTCTTCTATTCATTCAATCACCTCCTGATAGCACAACTATTATATGCCTCTCTCTCTCTTCAAAGTAGATAGATATAATTAAATTTAGCACCTTATAAACAATATATAAAAAAGAAAACCATTGATTGCCTCTAACTACATATACAAGTGAGTATTAATATTGTGTTAACAAATGCACATGTTCTTTTCTAATCTATTAATTGATTCCTTTAGGTGACTGTATATAATGCATTCAGCATGTAAGTAAACAATACGAACCAATATCCTTTATAGGGGCAGGGTAGGTAGGAGAGTCTTTGAAGAGAATCATCAGCAGTCATATGCTCCCTGAAGCCTCAAAAGGATAGTGAGACACTGAGTAGTTTAGGTCCCTCATATCACACTAAGATGTTGTGAAATATGTGTCATAGAGTTGAGGGATGGTAGCAGTGATGCCAGCAGGGGAAACACAGGGCCCACAGAACACATTGGAGATGGGGAGGTGGGAAGGCTGGTTCTGAAAGATACACCACTTCCCTCACCACCATGGCAGGGAGGCATTCTCTTGAAATTAAATAGAAATGTCCACCTGGTTTTGACTCCTGAGAAGTGGTAACATTTTCAAGTCCATCACCTTTTGTCAGAAATTCCAATTACTTGTGATGATTCTGCTCAAGTGTCATCTCCACAATACTGTGTATGAAGTCACATCAGCCATAACAGTAATTTAAGAAGATATTTGGAGGTTTCTAGGGGAATATTTTGAACACAGGGATAGGATATTTCAAATTGTGACAGAAAATTTATCTGCATACTCTTCATCCACCTGCCCTAATCTGGGGCCTAATTTTGTGGGTTCTGAACCCCTGCACCCCAGCTCCCTCTTGTCTTTCTTGCAGGGGAGGTTTAGATCTGGAGTAAGACTGACTCCAAATCTCAGTGACTCTCACACATTGATACACAGTTGTGATCTCAGCAGTCACAGAGCTCAGCTTCAGTAAGAACTAGTTTTTGGATGTGTCTCTGATTTGGGTCTGCAGCTCTTGAGGGATGGGTTGTAGTATGTGTGTGCATCATAACATATCTGCCCATTATACTGCTTTCCCTTCCACCAGAGCTGCCAGATCTAGTTCTAGCCATATCTGCTGTTTGTGATGGAGAATGCACAGAGCATGTGAGGGAGAGCCCTCTAAGGATGTCACCAGTCCTGGGCAGACTCCTAAGGACACCTGGGACAGGATAACTGTAGACAGAAAACTCTCTGAGTCACCATGATAGACTTTACAGATTTAAACCATTCCTAAAACAAAAATTTATCTTAATTCCTATTTCTTTCTATTCCTCAGAGTCAATAATTCCAATTGACCTATCTTCATGTTCAATGATTCTTATGATACCCACATGTTCACTTATAGCTGTAATTTTTATAGTTTTTAATTATTGCATTTTATAACTTAAGAATTATTTGGTGGTTTTTATAATTTGCATCTATTTCTTGCTGTTCTCTACTCACTGAGATACCACTGTTGTGGGTAATACATTACACTAGTTTTAGTTATTTGAAATATTTATCTAGGCCAGTGACTCTAACATCTTGTATTCCACATGTATAATCTCTAATGAATACTTATTTTTTAATTTTTAAAGAAGCTTTTGATTACATTTGATTTAACATTTATGAAAACATTTTATTTTTAAATTTCTCTCTGTATTGGCCTTATATTCCTGTTCTTTAAATGCCACATATTTTTTACTTCAAATATAGAAATATTTTAGCTTTACATACATTTATACAATTGACAAAACATTTACAAACTCCATGGCATGACTATAATGAAAGAGATATTTGAATGAATTATGAAATTATTAAATAAATGAGTGAAAAGTTCACATGGGCACTGAGTTGTAAGGAAAACTCAAAATCATAGAAAGAAATATTTTATATTTCTCTCTGCATTTTCTCTTGTTTCTGGATACCTGTACTTTATAGGTCCTGAATGTGCATTCTGAAATGTGAATTCCAAGCCTGAGCTCCTACTGCCTTCCATCTCACTGTGTCTTCCACATTAAAGAATGGTTGTTTCCTTGGAAATTATATAGGTCAGCCACAGGAAAAGTACTTATTGGATATGTCTCTGGAGATAGAGCTGCAGTTCAGGAAGGATGGGTTGTATTTTGTGACTCCATAAATACCTAGTTCCCTCTACACTTTTCTAGTAGCTGGCAATATCAGTTTTATTTAGAAGTTTTAATGGAGAACCCAGAGAAAATGCATGGGGAGGACAGGGTCTCTGAAGGCATTACCTCTCCTGGACCAGTTTCCTCAATTGCTACTGGGATAGGCAATGGGTGACAAATAAACATATATCAATAGTGACAAATATCAGACTCCTCCTTGAGTGGCCACATTTGGAAATCACTGGCCTACTCACAGAGGGAAGTAATGACTAAACAGGAGAATATCCCCAAGAATCTCCAAATTTTCTGGGACAACTACATACATGTTGGGAAATCCAGCACAGAATAGGGGGGATACTTCCCCATAATCTGAAATATAATCTAGAAAATAAAAGAGTTGTTTGCATGAGGAATACTGCACATATACAGCAGTAAAGGGCCAGGTCAGGTCTCAGTCCCTGTGACAGAACTTGGATGAAGAAGTCTGATCCACTCCCCTGAGGTCCCAGGGGCTGGTGCTACATGTAAGAAAAACTTCCAGTTCTCCATAGTAGAGCTTTGATGGTGCAAAAATAAATCCTGATTGCATGGGAAATGGAGAAATAAGTAAATGCCTAAAGTGACCTCTTTTTCCTCTGTTATAAACACATTATGTGATGAGCATACCCAATTTCTTCATCCTAAAATCACTCTGAGCACCACATGTGAGAATATTGTGATGGTATATGTTTTACATGTCAAGATACCCCACAGACCACAGAAATGGGGTCACATACAAATCAACATTTAAGAGCTGCATGACTTTGAGCAGATCATTAGACTCTTCCCAGATGCTTCCTCACCTCTGCTATGGGAATGTGTATACCTACCACTGGGATGCCATGGGAACACAAATGTTAATGACTCTGCCAGTATGATGTGTATGGTGCTGGTATTCAGTGATTATGAATCAATACTCATAACCTTAAATACTGATTTTATCTGATCATACTCTCAGCACACATCAGAACAACTTCTCCATGCATCAATAGCTTTCCTGGGCAATGTATTAGAGGGGAAATCATTCAGGAACCCCACCTCTCCCAGCAGTGCTTCCACCCCCAGGAATCTCCAGAGCTCAGCTATAATCTGGTTATTGAGTAATATTGTTATTACTGGAACAAACTGGTCCCTGCACAATAATCTACACTTCTGTGCAGAAAGGAAGATTTCCTGCTAATATTCCTGAGGAATAAACATGTTTATGTCACTGTTCCTACCAAATCCTTGTGAAGGTAAGAACTGGTTTGAGGCTTTCAGAAAGTCCTTTACTGGAGATGCTGTGAGGGGTGGTGCAACTGTGGAATCCACATGTGGAATAATTTCTCATTGAGGGAACACTGTGCTGAATGCTAAAGGTAATTCTTCATCAGTTAGGTATTTCCACATGTCCTATTTGGTGAATGCATGGTGAGGTTGGCATTGGTTACTTTAATTGAGGTGGATGAACTTTGGTGCACATAGTTTGTCACAAAACATTTTTTTTTTATTTACTAGAGAATTTGTGGGTTTACAGAAAAATTGTGGACAAAAGAAAGATTTCCATACAACACCAACCATCAACATCTTGTGCTGATGTGTAACATTTGTTATAATTAATGATAGCATGTTTTAACACAACTATAATCCATTGTTTATGTTAAGGTTCACTGTTTGTGTAGTGAAGTTCCATGCAATTTTTTTGAAAATTTTCATTCTGATACTACATACATAGTCCAGAATTTTTACTATTAATCACATTCAGATATATATACATCTAAATATATATATATATATCTAAATAAAATATATATATATAAAATTCAGTGCTATTAATTACATTCAGAATGTTGTGCTGCCATCAATTCCATCCATTACCAAAACATTTCCATAATTCCAAACAGTAACCTTGTACATTTTAAGACTTAACTTCCCATTCTCTATCCCCACCCCATCCATTGGTACCAGATTCTGACTCTGTGAGTTTGCTTATTCAAATCAATGAAATCATAAAATAATTTTCCTTTTGTGTCTGACATTTCACAGAACATGTTGTCTTCAAAGTTTATCCATTTTGTCACTTGTAGGAGGACTTCAATTCTTTTTACAGCTGAAAACATATTCCATTGTATGAATGTACCACATTTTATTTATTCATTCACCATGTGTTGTACAATAGAGTTGCTTCCATCTTTTGTCAGTTGTGAATAATGCTTTAAACATCTGTGATCATATTTATGTGTGAGTTCTTTCAATTATTTTGGTTACATACCTAGTAGTGAGATTGTCGAGTCATGTGGTAGGTCGATACTTAGCTTTTAGAGGAAATTGCAAACCGTTTTCCACAGTGGCTGCATCATTTTACATTGCCCCCGGCAATGAAGGCATGCTGCTATTTCTCTGCACCCTCTCCAACACTTAGTTTCCATTTTTTAAAAAAATTAATAGGAGACGGCCATTTGTAGGTCACTGGAGCCTGCGTTCTCATGGCACTGCCAAGACCGGTAGAGGAATGCCCCTGGTGCGGGCGGACACCCCCCTGCTCCGCACCTTGGGTGGGGCCAGCCAGCCCAGGGCATAGCTTCCCTGTAGCCCCGCCCTCCCGGCATCTCACAGAACCCGGGCTCCCCACCGGGCTGCTCCTCTGCAGCCTGCTGGCCGCACACGTCCCCGGGGCTGGACCTAGGGTAGGCAGTGACGGCTCAGCGTGGCTGGGCTGGGCTCTGAGACATCCCCATGGCTGTGATGGGGGCAGGACGGCTACGGCCAGAAGTGCCAGTTTGTGGGGGTCGGCGGGGGTGTCGAGGGCAAATCGGCGCTCATGATCCAGTTCATCCCGTCCTATTTCGTAAGGGATTGTGATCCAACCACTGAAGATTCCTATACAAAGCAGCGTGTGACAGGTGACAGACCAGCCCGGCTAGATATTCTGGACACAGCAGAGCAAGAAGAGTTTTGGAGCTGGGAGAGAACAGTAGATGAGGACTGGCCAGGGTTTCCTGTTGGACTTTTCAGTCACAGGTAGAGGCAGTTTTTAAGAAACATTTAAAGACAGATTTTCAGACTAAGGGACCGTCATGAATTTCCGATGATTTTAATTAGTAACAAAGCAGATCTAGATCAGAGACAGGTAACACAGGAAGAAGGACAGCAGTTAGCACAGCAGCTGAAGGTAACATACATGGAGGCCTCAGTAAAGATGAGGATGAATGTAGATGAAGCTTCCCATGAACTTGTCCTGGTTATGAAGAAATTTTCAAGAGCAGGAATGTCCTCCTTCATCAGAACCAACAGGGAAAGAAAAGACAAGAAAGGCTGCTATTGTGTCATTTTCTAAAAATCCCATGAATTTTAGCTACCAAATGCCAGGAAAGCCCTCATCTTCTCCTTCTCAGTTTACATCTTGTCGGTACCCTTTTAGCCTTAGACAAGCAAGTCTGACAAATGATCACCATGTTATCCTTAGACCAAGAAACTGGCTAATCATTTCTGTGAAGTTAATACTATGGTCATTTCAAGACAACTTCAAAAGAAACACTAAGATTATCTGATTCCTTTAAAATATATATCTATATATGTCTATAGATGCAGAAACATTTTTAAGGGCTTTCATTTTAAGAGGGCTGAATCAGTTTTGGAACATAAGCTGTTTGCCAAGCTGAAGTCTTAGGTTGTAAAATAACTTTTAACTACTGGAATCCCGTTGCCTATTCTTACTCTAAATAGTAACTTTGAGAGGTTTTTTTAATGTGAATTTTTGCACAACTTCAACAATTTTGATGTCAGCTTTAGTTAGCCTTAGATACTCTGACTTGAATCTACAAAAGTGAGACATCTCAGCCCTGTACTGATGCTACAGCTTTTGTTTTCCAGTGGCCAAAATACCAAAATGTTTATTGTATTTATGGATTCAAAACCACTTATGAAGCCTTTATTGTTACTCCTACTCTGGAAGATGATAATAGTCTATGTGGCCAAATATTTGGGGTCATTTTTGATGTAGGCATTTCATTGTTCATGGTTTTCTAATTTAGCTCTTTTCACAGACATGTGGAGGGTGGAAATAAATAATATCTCTCTGACTTACTTTTTAAGTGTTTCTGGATAAGGGATTCAAAATAAAAACTAAAACTTTTTTGTTTGAGGAAATATAAAATTTGTAATTGATCTTTCCAGCATCAGAGATGACTAATATTTTTGCTATATGCTTTTATACACTATTTTCTTATCAAACTAGTTAGCAAGTATTTTTATATGTTTATAAACAAATATGCTTTCACAGCATACTTTTTGTATATGTAAAGGCCAGAGATACTTATGTAAAGATAAGTATTTAATTCTCACTGTTCACTTTTAACTAACAAAGAAAAAAAGTGGAAGATATAGAAACTGTGGTAGAACTTTACCTGCTGTTCTGGTCCTGGTTTTACCCATCTCTGACCAGACACACACCTACTCAGAGCTTCCCAGTAGAATGCAACTTACAGGATGAAAATCTGAAATCACTTTCAATATCGCCTGCTACATACTGACTGTTAAATCAAGTATTAAATAGAAATATTTTAATTGATAATTAGTATAACTGTTAATGATTTCTAATTTTGTTTTTATTTCCATGGACTGTGTTTAAACAATTCAAAAGTATATTTTCCTGATTTTGATATACTAAGTGGTATTGCACAGTTGTCACTTTATTGAATGTGTATAGCAGTCTTGTGAAGTTTATAAAGCATACACTTGTATAGCTTCAGTTGTTAGAACTAAAGTTGATCTGTTATCACACGCACAAAAATTAAGAGTAGACATTCTAGTGGGTATGAAAAGTTATTTGGTGGGTTTGAATTGCATTTCCCTGATGGCTAATGATGATCTTTTCATGGGCTTTGTAGATATGTTTATATCTTCTTTGGACAAATATCTATTCAAGACTTTTGATCATTATATAATTGGGTTACAGATTTGTTTGTTATAAAGTTGAAGAGTTTCTTTCTATATTCTGCATATTATGAAATATGTGGTTTCCAAATATTTTTCCCTTGTGTAGGTTATTTTGCTTTTATTATAAAGTCCTTTCAGTGGTAAAGTTTTTAAAGTTGATGAGATAACATTTATCTTTTCTTTCCTTTATTGGTTGTTCTTTGCAATTAAAGTCTAAGAAACCGTTGCCTATCACAGTGTTCTGAAGATGTTTCCCTATGTTTACTACTAAGTGTTTGATAATTCCAGCTCTTATAGTTAGGTTATTGGTCCATTTTAAGTTGATTTTTCTGTAAGGTACAAGGAAGGGGTCTTTTTCTTTTTTGTTCAAATAGACATTCTGTTTTTGCAGCATCATTTTTTGAAAAGGTGGTTGTTTCCCAATCAAGAGGGCTTGTGCTCTTCTAGAAAATCAGTTGGCCATATATGAAAGGGTTGATTTTTGAATTTTAATTTAAATTCCATTTATCTATATGTCTTTCCTTCTGCCAGTACCATGCTGTTTTTATTACTGTGGCTTTGTGGTGACTTTTAAGACTGGGAAGTGTGGGTCCTCCAAATTAATTTTCCCTTTTCAAGATTTCTTTATATATTCAGGGACCTTTTTTCTTCCATATAAGTTTGAGAAATAGCTTTTTCATTTCAGAAAGAAGACTCTTGGAATTTTTATGGGTATTGCTTTGAATCTATAAATTGTTGTGAGTAGCATTGACATAATAATAATATTTAGTTTTCCAATCCATGAACATGGAATACTTTTCAATTTATTTATGTCTTCTTTGATTTCTTTTAACAATATTTTGTACTTTTCCTTTACATCTTTGGTAGATGTGTTCCTAGATATTTGATTCTTTAATTGTTATTGTGAGGTGTTTTTTTTTCTTGATTTCTTCTTCTGATTGTTAATCACTTGTGCATGTAAACACTATTGATATTTCATTGTTGATCATATACTCCTCTGGGTGGCTGAATTCATTTATTAGCTATAGGAGCTTTCCGGTGAATTTTTCAGGATTTTTTGCATATAGGACCATGTCAACTGCTAATAAGTTTTAATTCTTCCTTTCCAATGTGGATACCTTATATTTCATTTTCTTTCCTAATTACTATGGCTAGAAATTCAGTAAAATTTTGAGTAATGATGGTAACAGTGGGCATCATTGTCTCATTCCAGATTGTAAAGTGAAAGACTTAAGTCTTTCACCATTAAGTAGGATGTTTTCTGTGTAATTTTCATATATGCACTTTAGCATTTGAAAGAGTTTCTTTCTATTCCTAGCATACTAAGTGTATTTTGTCAAAAAGGTGTCCTGTGTTTTTTCAAAAGCATTTTTATCAATTGATAGGATCTTTCTTTATTCCTTAATTATATTAATATGGTGTAGTAAATTAATTGATTTTTTATTTTAAAACAACCTGACATAAAAGGGATAAATCACAATTCATTACGGTGTAAGATTATTTTACTATGCTGTAGGTTTGGGTTGCTAGTATCAACTCTAGCAGACATTTATCTCACTTTGTTAACCTCTACATTTTCTTACACACCTTTCATTGTCTCAAGCTCTCAAGCTGCTTTTGC
Source organism: Cabassous unicinctus (assembly GCA_029593785.1). Lineage (NCBI taxonomy): Eukaryota > Metazoa > Chordata > Mammalia > Cingulata > Chlamyphoridae > Cabassous > Cabassous unicinctus. Next base: position 19,459 of record JAQZBX010014216.1, read on the forward strand.
CCGGGGGGCAAATACTGGGAGGAGGGCCACAATAAGGAGGGTTTTTCCAAATTTGTCTTTTTCAGCCAAAAGAAGACCAGGGATATGTGAAAGGGTGCAGAACAGCTCCAGTGTACTCTGGGGAGAAGATAAAATAGGATTCCAAGAATCTCTTCCACAACTCAACAAACTGAGCTTGGCCTGTCCAGTATAATGGAGATTTTTAAACAAGGTACCACTGATAGAAATTCCTAAGGCCCATAAAACTTGCTTGGACAATACCCCGGACATGCATCCGGGCCTGACCGATCACACCACCATAGAATGATCAAACCACCCTTAGTAAAGATTAACCCAAACCCCCTTAACGCTGATGCTAACCGCAAACATTAGCTTCTGTAAGATTGCTTGCTTGTTTGCTTGCTTGCTCTGTTGGATATGGATAAAGCAGATATGCATTTAAAATGTATGTTTGAAGCTGCCAAACAGCCTCTCTGGCATGAGAAAAAAATGATGCTTTGTTTTAATTAACCAATCTGGTATCTTGGCATGAAAAAGCAGCTTAATCATGCTGACCCTGCTAAAATCCCCCATAAAAACCCACCGTGAGTAGCCGAAGTTGCTTCTCTCCATACTGCTGGAGGGAGCCCTGGCCGGCCAGTAATAAAGGTTCCTCATTTAACCACGTTGTCTGGGTGCTGAATTTCTTTCTGAAAGAAGTGTTCCACTTCATCTGGACGCCCCAGCAAGATCTGAGTGGAGCTGGCCACACTGAGGATTCCAGGGAAGGCCTCTGAGAATTACTCAACCCCAGGAAAACCTCAGTCTGGCTACACACTCCAAGAGAAATTTGGCAATTCGGTTTGAGGAACCGCCTGGTCTGTCCTGGTGAGTCTGGATCCAGCGGGGGCTGTAGGGTTGCTGGGCGTGGCTTTAATCCCTTAGCCAGGCCAGCCAGTGAGATGTCACCTACGGCCACTGGGTAGTCTACAAGGGGAAGATTACATAGGTGTGTTAAGTGTGTGGTAAGTTGTCTTCTGGCGTCCTGCTTGTTAAGTCTGTCTTGTGTCTGTTGTACTTGTCGCTATGGGTCAGTCTGCTTCTTCTTGTCCTATGACACTGCTTAACTGTTTTCTTAAGAATTTTCAGGAGGTCAGAAAGGCAGCAGCTGGATATGGGGCCAAGGTCAACTCCGGAACACTCCGGACACTCTGTGAATTGGAATGGCCAGCCTTCAAAGTAGGGTGGCTCTCTGAAGGGACCACCGACTTACCAACTACCTACAGAGTCTGGAAAATAATCTACAGGGAGCCTGGGCACCGGGACCAAATACCATACATCAATGTGTGGATTGAACTGTTAACTGATACACCAGAAGGGCTAAAATTTTGTCTTGCAGGTTGTTTAGTCCAGCCTGCAACTCAGCTCCCCTCAAAACCCCATGCTAAAAGCCTGGAAACCACCGTACTCCAAGGGTAACTGGAAAAGCCAGTAGAAGAACCTCTCCCATACTGTCCCCAACCCCGGAGTCCTCTATCCCCCCACACCTTCAACCACCCCTCCTGAACCCCTCTATCCCCCACTCCCCACCTTAGAGAAAAATCCCTTGGTTAGCCCTCCCCATACTTGAAGAGGGAAACCATATCAGGCACCTAAAAAAGAAAGTGCAGTGCCCCTTCTGCTCTTGCATCAGACAGGCCCTGGGATTGGGGCTGATGGACTCCCACTTATGGTATATGCCCCCTTCTCCTCCACTAATCTGTACAATTGGAAGCATCAGAACCCTCCATTTTCTAAAAAATCCCAAGGGCTGAACACCTTCTAAGAAACAATATTCTTTACCCAAAATCCTACTTGGGATGACTGTCATCAGCTGTTGCAGGTCCTATTCACCTCTAAAGAGAGAAACAAAATCCAAAGGGAAGCAATAAAAGCCGTTTTAGGCCATGACGGCCAGCCTACTACAGATCCTGCATGTATTGAAGGGGGTTTTCCTTCTACTCACCCCAAGTGGAACTACAACTCAGACCAAGGTAAGGAGGCTCTCGAGCGGTTCTGCCAGATTCTTTTCTGGGGCCTTCGAGCTGCCGCCCGGAAGCTTGCTAATCTTTCAAAGGTAAGCAAAACTACCCAAGAGCCCAATGAGTCACCCTCAGCCTTTTTAAAATATTAATGAAATCCTATCAGAATTATACTACAATAGACCCTGAAGCTCCTGAAAACCGCAGGGCAGTTAATATAGCTTTTGTCACACAGTCAGGTCCTGATATCTGGAAAAAGTTGGAGGTTGGAAGGGTTTAAGGGAAAATTACTTTATGAATTAATAGAGGTGGCCCAGAAGGTGTTACCAATCACTGAGGCCCCCCACAAGCTCTATGTAGATGACAATAGCTTCAAGGACAGGGTTCGGTATGCTGGCACGGCAGTAGTAGAGCCCCCTGTCATTATTTGGTCCCAATCATTGGGTCACGGCACTTCTGCACAGAAAGCTGAACTTGTGGCTCTCACCCAAGCATTAAGGTGGGCTAAGGGCAAGACTGTCAATATCTACACTGACAGTCAATACGCATTTGCCACCGTCCAGGCACACAGGGCTCTCTACCAGGAATGGGTTCCTGACTGCTGGGGGAAAAGGAAATGAAAACGGAACAGAAATTCTAGCACATTTAAAAGCCATATGACTTCCCAAACTAGTAGCTAACATGCATTTTAAAGGACATCAGAAAGGAAACTCTCCACAGGCAGAAGGAAATTGGCTGGCAAATGAAGCAGCATAGACAGTAGCCCTCCTGCCAGTTGCCCTGCTCTGACTGTTCCCGGCTGTCCCCACTCAAGAGGTGCCAGCATTCCGGTATTCTCCGGAAGAGGTGGTTAAAGGAAAAAACCTGGGAGCCCAAGTGGTGCAAGAAGGGTGACTTGTTCTGCCAGATGGTAAAATTTACTTACCAGAAACAGGAAGGCAGTTGGCAAAACGATTACATACTGCCACACATATGGGAAGCACCGGGTTAACTGAGCTACTGCAAAGAGACTTTTACTTCCAAAACTTGTCTAAAATCAGCAAGGATCTCTCAAACTGATGTGAAGTCTGTGCCAAAGTAAATTAAAAAAAAGGAATAAAAATTCCAGAAGGAAGCTATGGGGACTGGAACCCGGAGAACACTGGAAAATAGACTTTACAGACTTAAAACCAGGCAAGTATGGTTACAGATATCTCCTAGTACTGGTAAATACTTTCTCAGGTTGGACAGAAGCATATCCAACCAAGGGTGAAACAACAGCCATAGTGGTTAAGAAATTAATATCTGAGGTTATACCAAGGTTTGGGCTACCCCTAAGAGTGGGGTCAAACAATGGCCCAGCCTTTGTGGCAGTGGTGACTCAGCAATTTGCTAAGGCTCTGGGAATAAATTGGAAATTATATTGTGCATTTCGACCCCAAAGCTCAGGACAGGTAAAGAGGATGAACTGCACCATCAAAGATGCATTAACTAAGTTGGCTTTGGAGTCTGGCAAAACCTGGGTGAGTCTCCTTCCCTTTGCTCTTCTAAAAGCTAGGTGTACCCCAATGTGCAAGGTATAATACCTTACAAAATTATGTTCAGCAAACCCCCTCCCCTATTGCCTAAGACAGGATTGGAAACTGTGGCTGAATTTAACAACCAATATCTCTTTTCCTCCCTAAAGATTTTCAACCAGATTAGAAAGACAGTAAATAAAACTGTACAATCTGCACACCCTCCTCCTTCCAGTACTAACTTTTCTTCTTTGCAGGCCCAACCAGGAAATCTAGTCTGGGTACAAAAACTCCTAAGTTACAAAAACTCCAAGCTGAAACCCTTGAACCTCGTTGGACAGGCCCGTATGTGGTGATCCTCACAACCCCTACAGCTGTGAAAGCTGCAAGAAAAAAACACTGGATACACCCATCTCATTTGCAATTTGCCAGAAAAGATGCCAAAGAACTGGATGTTAATAAGTGGACTGTCATCTAAACCAAGAAGCCTTTAAAGGTTAAAATTAGTCGGATTAAGTCGGATTAAAAATGGACGTGAGTTTAAAGCTGGGAATAATGCTGTTGTTAATTCTGTGGGCTCGGGCCACCCCGTTCCAGTTAACTACATATGTGTGGAATATAATTTGTACTGGGGATGGGGAAGTCCTGAACACTACCCAGTCCTTTAGCAAGTCCTTCTATGCCTGTCCGCCTGGGGGTTTCCCGAAATGTAATGTCCTAAGAAAATATCACTGTGGACAATAGAGCTGTGAAACATCTCTATGCAAAGGGGCACCTGACCAGGGAACCCCACTAGAGGATCTAGGAACCCCATGCTTATTCGTATCATGGATAAGTTTAATAGTAAATAAGAAAGAGGTAAAACTTGGGGCCTCTGATTATATATAACTGGTAGTGACCCTAAAATGTCTTTCATTATCCAGAGGGGAATTCTTAAATCTCTGCCTCTTAACCCAGTAGGGCCCAGCAGGGATGTTCTCTTAAAAACTGATCAAAAACTCTCTCTTAAAGCAGAGGTTGAAACTCCTGAGTTCCCTAAGCCCACAAGTGGATTGGTACTCAGGAAAAGGTGAACATAAACATCTTAATGCCCTTGGTCACTACAAGTGAATAGTTCCCATCCTTATTCCCATGCTAGTTGGCCTTAAGATAAGAGGATAAGCTGCTATAGGCACTGCTGCTCTAATTACAGGGGGAAAAATTTTTAAAGCTCTCACCTCACAAGTTAACTCTGACTTAAAAAAGTTAAAGAAATCTGCTAACCACCTGGAACAATCTCTATCCTCCCTAGCAGAGGTAGTGCTACAAAATAGGCAGAACTAGATCTACTGTTTTTAAAACAAGATGGCCTCTGTGTAACGTTAGGAGAAACCTGCTGCTTTTATGTTAATCATTCAAGAATAATTAAGGAAAGTCTGTCACTTTTACAGAACAGGTTTAAAAAAATGAGAAAAGCTACAATCTAAAAGTACAAATTGGTATAAAAAAACTCCAGGCAGTAAAATTAGTGGCACTGCATGCTGCATCATTGCTCATTGCGTATTCCCCTTTAAGTAATGACACTGAATCAATGATTTGATTCCATGGCATAACAGGAGTGGGGAATGTAATGGAGATTTTTAAACAAGGTAAAACTGATAGAAATTCCTAAGGCCCATAAAACTTGCTTGGACAATACCCTGGACATGCATCCAGGCCTGACTGATCACACCACCATAGAATGAGCAAACCACTCCTTGTAAAGATTAACCCAAAGCCCCTTAACCCTGATGCTAACCGCAAACATTAACTTCTGTAAGATTGCTTGCTTGCTCTGCTGGATATGGATAAAACAAATATGCGTTTAAAGTGTACTTTTGAAGCTGCCAATCACCATCTCTGGCGTGAGAAAAAATGATGCTTTGTTTTAATTAACCAATCTGGTATCTTGACACCAAAAAGTAGCTTAATCATGCTGACCCTGCTAAAATCCCCCATAAAAACCCACCGCGAGTTGCCGAAGTTGCTTCTCTCCATACTGCTGGAGGGAGCCCTGGCCTGCTGGTAATAAAGGTTCCTCATTTAACCACATTGTCTGGGCGCTAAATTTCTTTCTGTAAGAAGTGTTCAACTTCACCAGCAAATGTAGGCCTTCTTCTCCCTTTCCCCTTCAGCCCTGAGGAAGAAGCATCTTTAACATTCCTCTGACCTGGGTTTTGCCTGAAGCAGTTTGAAATAATGGCCACACTTAGATGCAGCCCTCCAGTGATCAGAAGCCACTAATCAAAACCCCATAATCAGTAATCAGCTGTGCCCAGCCCTGGCCTTGGGAAAGTGAATATTTATGTCCTTTTCATTCACCACCCAACTTGCCAGGACTGGACTCCATGGCACCCTGCTTTGAGAGTGGAGTATGGGCACTGGTAACTGTCACATGGAGAGGGCAATTTACTGGTTTTTACTGAAAATTATCAGCTTCTTCCTTCTGCTCTTCCCTGGATGCTGTACAGTATTCTTCTGGTACTTGGAATTTCAAAATAGTTGTTTCATTCAGTTCCTGTGATTTAATGGTCATTCGAGAAAGAAGGGCTAAGCCCTGAAGCTTCCAATTCCACCATCTTCCTAAAAACCTCCCCACCCTTTTCACAACTCTTTATACCCTCTTAAATTCCAGGAATAAGTATAGCATAAGGAATAACACTCATTACATTTGCCACAAAGGATTCAGATTCGATACAAATGTGTTAAATGGAGACTCTCAGTGTGAATATACAACAAAAAATATGTGCAATGTAGGTCTCTCAACATGGTTAAAAAGTGGAATCCTCAAGTAGAAATGACATTAACAATGAAAGGCAAATGAGAAAGAAAAGTGTTGCTTGTATAAATAAAATATGAATAAATTAATAAATTTCTGTTCATTTCTTCGATGGTAAGACAAATGTGTCATCCTGGCCAGGTAACACTATTCCAGTTATTTGGTGAAGCAAGCAGTGAGCTAATTGTAATGCAGTACATTTCATGGACCTTAGTCATCAGTGAGTAGACTGCATTTATGGATGATCACATGGACAATCAACTGAGGAGTTTGCCTCTAGAAATGAGTGCTTTGTCATCCAATACATTGATGGCCTTAAAAGGAGAAGTGGTTTCATCAACAGAAAGAGAAATCCCATGTCTACTTCAGGCAAGCATCCTCTCCTGGGGAAATCATAGAGGGCCTTCACTGGAATCTGGCCCACCGCCTGCCGTTCAGAATTTGTACTTGTGCATTCCACAGTTTTGTGAGACAACTTTATAGAATGTCATGTGATTTATAGATATTTCCTGTCATTTCTGTTTTGTTAGAGAATGCTGAATAACACAGCTTGGTATCAGGAGTGGTTCTTGAGAAACAGAATTTTAAAAATGGGATTTCTGAACTGGTTCCAGCTTTTTTGCAATTGGCTCTCTACTCTGATTAGATTTAAGGACATTAATGACTCTATTTCTAATAATCAAGTCACAACTACCCCCACAGACACAGTACAGGGTATAGCCCATGAGGGAGGATGAATACTATACTCTTAAGAACAGCCTGAGTTTTCCAATTAATTTAGATAAAAATCAGGGGAATATCTGTTGTAATGGATATTAGGTATATAGGATAATGGTCAAAGGAATATAAAGTTGGACCAGTCTGAATATATTGATATGGGTTCACAAAGCAGAGATTCTGGATTCAATATTGTAGCTCTAGGGGTCAGAATGGACTCTAACAGATTGTTTGAGTGGTTGGCAGAAATGTGTATCACAAGAGGGCTGACATTACCTGATGTGGAGATGCCAGAAGTGCCCTGGTATATTGTAGATGAGGGGTTACAAAGGCTAGCAGTATTGGAATTTTGGAATGGATTTACCATTTAAAATGTCCCAAAAATGACCATATATTACATCCATTCTCCGTCTTCCATCCCTCAGAACCTCTGGTGGCCACTGCCTTTATATCAATGATAAAAGTCCTTCCATTGCTAGAATAATAAGAAATCTATAATAGAATAATAATAAGTCTACTTTAGTCCATTGTTCCTTCCCCAATCTTGAGGAATTTTGGATGTTGATGCACACTCTGTTTATAATTGGGAGTGAGCTGAGATCCCATGGGCAGATGGATGAAATTCTCTTACTTACAGTTGCAGACACTCTCTATTTCTTGGGAAGGGTGATGTCCATCATCATCTCTTTGTTAGTTATTCTGGGTGAGTCCAATGAACAACAGTGTAGGTTTTGCAACTCTGCTGAAATTCATGGCTCAACTGACACATGGACAGACCAAAGATTTAAGTCTCTGGGACATATATTGCTAATTATAGGTCAAATAAAATGGGCAGAAGAGCCATGCACAGAGAGCCTATAAATGATTCAAACACTGATACACTTTAAACTCTGATAAATTCTGTTTAAATTTCTCTGAAAATTTTCTCTGAAATTTTCTCTGAAATTTTTCTCTGAAAAATCTGATTCAAACTCTGATAAATTCCAAAGTAAGATCCACTGACAGAGTGCTGAATTGCTGAGCTATCTGCCATTCTTATAGTGTCTAGATAGCTTTATAATCCAGAGGAGCCCCACTGTTTGAGGCACTATTTACTGTGGCAGTCAGATTCTGGTGAGTGTAACTTCTGGAATGATGTCCTGATTCATTTTGAAATCTCTTAGCCATAAAAACTCATTTGTATTTAATATCTCTCCCTTTTGTTCAAGGTTTATTTCCAGATGCATTGTTACTTGGCATTTGGTAATAATCCCTTGGTGCCAGAAAGCTCATCCCTAGGAGTCATGCCCCACACCTGGTGAGAAATAGTGTATTTATATGTGAGTTTGGCTTAGAAAGAGGCCACATTTGAGCAACAAGGAGGCTTTCAGTAGGTAACTCAGACAGTATATAAAACTAAGCTAAGTTTCAATTTCACAATAAAAGGTTCATAAGAACAATAATCAATATCAAGGGTCTTCCTTCACTAGGCACTGCCTTTATACTCAGGGAGTTCTTGCTGACCTGTAGCAGAGAATGTAGCAGAATTACATTCTAATTCAATACTCTTTTGGTTATTGTGTGGACTTCCACCCACAGAGACAATGCCCTATGAATGCTTGAACATATTCATATGCCTTAGAGGCATGCCTCAGGTGAACCCCTTCCTATGCATCCCCCATCACTGACACTCCACAACAGTGATCCTCCCCACCACTGTTGTGACACTTTTGTGATCCAAAACCTCTCCATAAAAGAAGCTAACAAAATAATCAAATACAATTAATAGTAAAATGAAACAATAATTTAAAAAATAACCAATAAAATACAAAAAAATTTTAAAAAATTGAAATAATAAAAAATTTAGATGTTGTTTCTTTCATCACTGTAAAATCTGTTGTCTTGTATGTACAGTGACATTTTCTTCCATATATTCCCTGTTGTTTTTTGTTTTGTTTTTTTTTCATTTTATCTTCAGGATACAGAAAAGTCACATAGAGGTTATAGGGTATTCCCATATACCAAATGCCCTCACTCCATTCCCCTCTCCCCTATTAATAATATTTTACATTCATATGGTACATTTATTACAAATGATGTACAAATATTGAAGCATTGCTACTAACCATGGTCAATGTTTTACATTATGGTTTACATTTTGGATTGTACACTTTTATAGGTTTTGATGAAATTTGAAGTGGCCTGTAGCCATTATTGCAAGATCATGCTGAACAATTCTAATGCCCTAAAAATGCCTATGTCCCATCTATTCTATTCTTCCCTCCCACTCCCCTCAGAATCTATGGTAACCACTATATTTCAATTTTTAAAGAATAATATTCAAAGTTTTTTGCAATAATATTGAGAGCTTGACATATTAGTCTGTTTTCTTTTATTAGGCACTGCCTATGTTCTTCAGAGATTCTTGTCCCTCTACTTGACAACATAGCAGAACTCATCAGCCATGAAGTTTGATAGTTTCTTGTTTGTGTGAGTCTCCACCCACTGATATGTTACACTATGTCAAGATGAACACTTACACATTCCATAGAAGCTTGTCTCATATACCCCCCACTTCTGACACCCAACACCAATAACCCTTCCCTATCATATTTGCCAAAAAACATTCCCAACATTGTAGTTTTAACCACAGACCTGCAAATCCCCAGAGTTCACCTCCTCCTTCCACTGAACCTCCCACCAGTCATTTAGAAATTTTGGCAAAGTTATATAGGAGATTCACAATGTAGACTCTCATGGTTTTGGAGAAAACCCTGACAACATCTGCAGATAACTGCTCTCCTTTTGAGAAACAACTTTAGACCTGCTACTGGGCATCAGTAGAGACTGAATTCTTAGACATAGGCCACCAAGTTTCCATGAGAGCTGAGTTGCCTATCATGAACTGGGTGTTGTCTCGCACAAAACCGTAAAATTAAGTGTGTACAGTAGCACCCCATCATAAAATGGATTTGCTATATGCAAGATAGGGCTTGAGTGGGTCCTGAAAACACAAGTAAATTGCATGAGGAGGTGGTCCAATTTTCCATGTCCACCACCCCTGCCACATTACCTTCTCTTTCCCAGCCCACAGTTATGACCTCTTGGGGACTTCCTTACAATTAGTTGACTGAGGAAGAGAAAACTGGAGCTTGGTTTACAGATGGTTCTGTACAATAATCAGGTACTATCCCAAAGTCAAAAACTGCAATACCATGGCCCATTTCTGGGACATCCCTTAAGGACAGTGGTTAGTGGAAGTCCTCCCAGTGAGCATAACTTTGAGTAGTGCATCTCATTGTTCATTTTGTGTGGAAGGAGAAATGGCTGGATGTTAATTTGTACACTGATTCATGAGCTATTGTCAATACTTTAGCTGCAGAGTCAGTGAATTGGAAAGAACATGATTGTAAAATCAGTGAACAAAGAGGTCTCAGGAAGAGGTATGTGGATAAACCTTTCTGAGTTTGCAAAAAACATGAAGATATTTGTTTTCCACATGAATGCTCACCAGAGGGTGACTTTAGAAGAGGATGGTTTTAATAATCAAAGGAATAAGATGACCTATTCTGTGAATACCAGTGAGACCCTTTCCTAAGCCCCTTCAGCCCTAAGAAATGTTTGACTCATGTATCCTCAAGGTGGAATGGGAAAACTTATAAAATCTCAAACTTTTTACAGATATCTCCTTTTTGTTTTATTTCACTAGAGATCCCTAATATACTTTCCAAGTAAAAAGTTGAGAAGATAAAAATGTTTAACAAAAACACTAATAACTTGTAAGAGTAATAACCAGGGGCAGTGCAGCAAAGTTGCTCATATAATTAAAAAGTGTTGATAAAAATAAGTTTCCAGTTATTTATTTTAGGAGCTACCAGGGATTGAACCCAGGAACTTGTACATGGGAAGCAGGCACTCAATCAGTGAGCAACATCCACTCTCATCCAATCATTTTAAATATACAAAGCTTTCTTAATCATATAGTAGCAATATTGATGGGTTAATAAGACTTTTAAGTGTGAATCTATCTTCAGGATATACCTTGGTTTAGTTCCTCTCCATCAGCATTTGTAACCTGGTTAATCTTATCAGAACTCTATATCACACTCATACATATTACGTGAGATATTGAAGTATTAAAAAATATCATGCAACATGTGCATTTTTTTTCATGAAAAATACCTATAATTTCTGATATAGTTATTGTTTGACTTTTAAAGTATTATCAATGCTTTAAAATTTGAAAATACCTAGATTGATAATTTTATAATGTTTGTGTATAAAGAAATAGCAGAAAATCATTTTTAAATGTACATACTAATAGTGAAATTCAGCCTGATATGCATAACCAATGGTCTTTGAAAATTTTCAGAAGAAAATATATTCATATATATTTAAAACATCTATTTTCCTCTTTAATGAACTTAAAGCTGTACATTCACCTCTCAGTACTAATTTTGGTCTGTGCTGTCATTGTTGACCATTTCAAAATAGGGCTTCTGTTCTGTACCTGGCATGGGGGAGAGCTGGGAAGTAGTGCACAGGATGTAACCTCTTGAGCTCAGGGTCTAGGGACAAATTTAGACAGAAATTAGACAGTAGAAGAGAGAAAGAAACAGTAGGGTGGATTTCCATCAGATACCAGTAGAGGGAGCAGAGAGGGGACAAGTATCAGGACCCCATCCACTTGTTTCTCATCCTCTTCATGATCTCTACCTGTGGAAGATAAGAGTCATGTCTTAGGACACAGCCCACAGGGCTACTTCCAGAGACCCCACCCAGTTAGCAGAGGGCTCAGCAAGGGATTTCATCTCTGCACTTGTGTCCCTGCTTCATTGGAAAACATTGAGAGCTGTGTCCTTCCATGTGCCCTTCCTCTCCAGCCAGAAGGCCAATGGAGGTCTAGAGAATGGGGAAACCTTCAATATAAGTGTCCAAAAAGTCATAAAATAGGCTCAGGGAAGACAGGAAATGTCATGGGGCAGAGGTTCAGATTGATTGATCTACACACATGGGATGTTTTTTGTCTGTATGAGAGAAAGAGCTCATATGTGACAATGTGTGCCTGCCTGAGTGAAGAGGCCCACATAGGGATTCATATCTGCCTGTTAGAAGGAGCCTATATGTGATAGTATGCTCATATGTGATGTATGGGTCCTACATGAGAAAAATGTGCACCTGACTGAGGAAATGGGACCACTGTGGGGGTAGATGTGCTTTTTTTTTATGAGACAAGACATCCAGATGGTAGTAGATGTGTTCCTGTCTGAGGAAATAGGCCTGTATGTAGACAGATGTGTGCCTGTCTGAGGACAGAGATAATGATTAAGCATACAGATTGCATTAACTGAATGGGTTTGCAGGAAATCTTCCAAATGAAAGAGGAAGAGACTCCTCAGGATGATCTGTCATTCAATAAGAAAAAGCAGGACATATGGGAACCTGGTGAAGGAAAGACCCCTAGTAACTGGTAACATCTCATCTGTAAACAAGGATTGCCACTTCCTTCTTTCTTGCCCACAAATAGTAAGAAATTAGAACAACAGAGAACAAAACAAGAAGTGTCCCTGGGGAGCAACTGAGAACTAACAAGAGGGTAAGCCAGTGATCAAAAAAGGAAACCCCTTCCTACATCCACAGCAATATGTCCTGAGTGCCCTTTCCAGCTCAATTCCCCTATTTCAGGGGAGGTTTTTGTCAGGGCTCACACTGACTTCTTCTCACTGTGACTCCTGAACATGGCATTGTCCTCAAGATTCACAGAGTTTAGCTGCAGGGAGAACTGGTTCTTCGATGTGTCTCTGGAGATGGTGACTTGATTCTTAAGGGAAGGGTTGTAATATAAATTCCCATTATATCTGATGAGCCCAATCCACTCCAGAACCTTCCTAGTGGGCTGGCAAATCCAGCTCCAGTGGTTACCACTGGTGGTGATGGTGTAACCAGAAACAGAGCAGGTGAGGGAAAGGGTCTGTGAAGGCTTACCCATCCCTAGTCCTGACTCCTTTAGCTGCACCTGGGATAGAACACCTGACGACAAGAAAAATCAACCCCTATCAGTCATCTGCAGTCACAAGATCCTCAAGACCCATATCTGAATTCTAAGACACTCACCTTTGGGAGCACCCAATAGACAAAAGAGGAGTCCCAACAACCTCATTTTCAATACCACAAACCTGTCTTCCCCAGAGACCTCCAGCCCTGTCTGAGGAGACAGATGCTAGCTTCCACAGCCCAAGAGTGAAATTTTACCTTTGACATTGAAAAGCATTTGCATGTGGTGAAGCCTGAACCTTATAAGTAAAGAAGAACTGAGGTGCGGCTTCCTCTCATCCTTTTGGATACATGTTCTCTTGTGGTTTCCTTTCTCTTGAACTCACCAACAATGTGATTATTGTATGGATGAGTACTTGGTCTATTAGGCATTTTGGATTCAGGTCAAAATATGACCTCACTTTTCTTAGCCCAGAGCTATCTTTCTTCAATTCCCATCTTCCTTCTTCTCTTCCTTAGTTCCAGTACAACTCCCATTGTTACAAGAGTTACCATCCATCCTGGATTCCAAGACTTTCTAAGATTTTGTGTTTGGAGACAAATTCATATGATACAAAACTCTGTGAGGACAACAGGCAGCCTCATCATCTGCACAACACCAAAACAATCTTTCTTCTTTCCACACTGACACTTCTCTGTTCACCCTCAATTTCCTTAGGGATTTTCACTTAGTAAATATCTTAATCTAACTCCACTTCTCCATCCTACATTACAATCATCCAATTCCAGCTCCCAATTTGGAGAACTGGCCCTGAATGTGGAAGGGATCCTCCTGGTCAGAGAGTCTCAGGGAAGAGGTAACACCTGGGGAAGCTGCCCAGTTTCATCCTTGACCCATTTCCCCACACATTCTCTGCTTATTATTATTATTATTATATATATTAATAACAATAGTATTGAAAGGTGTATGATTTAGAACTGGTCTCATTGGACCATAGTTTGCTGAAGGGGAATGTATCACCTAAAAATCCAAGAAGACTAAGATTTTGCTGAAACCAAGAGATTTCAGCATAAGGCACTTCTTTATATCCAGAAAATTTCTGAAGCAAACCATGGTGGTTAGCGCTGCTGGATTTCTTCATGTCTCACAGGTATATCAAAGGCCCCTTCTTGGGAAGTGGGTGTGGCTCAATGGATACAGCTCCCGTTTACCATATGGGAGGCCCCGGGTTCGCTTCCTGGGGCCTCCTTGTGAGAGCAGGCCTGCCCGTGTGGCGTGGTGGACTCATGCAGGAGGACCTCACAGCAAGGTGGAGATAAGCAGACAATGAAGAAACACACAGTGAATGGACACAGTAAAACACAAGCAGCAAGGGGGGGATAAATAAATAAATCTTAAAAAAAAAAAATTCCCCTTCCCAAAGGGACCCAAAAACTAGGTCTCACCAATGTCACAAACTTATCTCTGCTCATGGAACAGTGGGCATAAATTTAGAGTATACTATGTGGCCTGCCCAGGTGCCCTGAACACTTTACTGACAGGGTTGATTTTCCTCCAGGGAGTGCACCTTCAATTCTGAATGGAGAAACCAACTCAGCTTGTGGGAATTGCCCCACCTGTCCTGGGGATGGCCAGGAGACCTGGGATCCATGCTTCCCAGGGTCAACATTTACCAACAGCTTCAGAAGTGATTGGGAATGTGAAAACCTAGCTCTCTTCTCTCAGGGGTGAAAACTCTGAGGCCTGATCACCCTCCAGTTTCTCATTATGAATCTTCATTCTGTGGAATTTGGAGAAATGGAACCAGTGCTTGGTTCTTTCCCCTCCTTTCTGCCCTCAGTTTCTTAATGTTGCTGCTTGGGAATACATCTTAAACTGTATGCACAGGAATCCATGTCTCATATTATGACCCTGAGGAATCTATTAATTGAAGTTGTGCAATGTGGGCTGCAGGAAATTTAATTATACAAAATGATCACACTGATTCTGTTGCTAGAGCACAGATATTTTCGGTAGCTTAGAAAGGATAATAAGGATATTCCAATAAGATGCCCAACAGAATATCCCAACAGTGGAATTTTAATTTTAAGCTTAATTTTACATTTGTTTTGGGGCGAGAATTTGTGGAACCTGTGTGGCATCTTGTCTCGTGAATCAAGGGAAAAATACTTATTAAATGGGAGAACCCTTGCTCTATAAGGTGGGTTGGAAATACATCACAGGACAGTCCCTGCATTCTGTGTCCAAAGTTACCTAATGACAAGCCCCACCCTACCCCTCTCTTTCCCTTACACCAGCCAACTCTTCTCCCATCCGCTCTGCTACTGGGTCTTGCGTCTTCAGTACTGAATCCAGCAAAGCTCCTGCTTTCCTTCTCTGAACCCTTTCCTCGGATGTGGATCTTGTCACCCATGCAGAGCTTTTAACATTTTTACATTGTTTTTGTTTCATGAGTTCCTGTCTTGCCTTGTGATCCAAGGCTTACTGTGCATTTGTGATTGGAGAAGATATCATCTGGAGGAACCATCTGCTAGGTCCATGGGCTTCCTCATCCCACCTCACATCCTGAAAGCCCACTGTACTTACTTACATCCTAACACATATTAATACATCACCGAAATTTGCCCTGGACCACCAAATTAACCCAACCTCACCACTTCTTCCTGCAACATAAACACATCATCTCATCTCATGTTATTATTGTTAGTAATGTCCAAAAAGAAGAATAATATAACTTATTAGTGAGTAATGTCTGTAAAGAGTGACAGGGAATGCAAATTGCGTGGCATCCAGTAGATATTTGCAGTGTTTTGTCAGTGAGAAGGGGGTTGGTCTTCACTGTTGTGGATGGAGAAGTGACCAGGGAAGGAGGAGGAAACCTTAGTGCTGTCCTGAGATGAGCTTACATGAGGGCAGCATGAATATGGGTAAGTGGTCTGGGCAAAGGGTTGTCTCTGGTTAGTACAGGGGACTTCCTTTCAATTTTATAACTCACCTTCAATTGAGTATTGAGTGGAGAGGCCTATGAGACATGGATACATGTGACACTAAAGAATTAACATACACTGGTTGTGGGCAGAGGCATGAAATATGTGTATAAAAATGGCAATGCCAAACCCAAAATCCAGTGTGTATCAGTGAGGTTCTGTGTTTGAGTGGATCTGAGAAGCAGATAGGAATGGATCCCAGAGACCAGCTAGAACCATAAAATATCAGGAACTAATGAATAACGGTAAATTAGGGGAGACCTTGTGCTGCACCATCCTCCATTCTGGGACACCAGGGAGGGATGCCCATCAGCCTCCATTCATCACACTCACAGTTTCATCCTGAGTGTGATTGGGAAAAGCACACCTGTCATATAATTTACTAATGTAAGTAGACCCTCTTAGCTTTGGGCAAATAACAAATGCCTTGCCCTCAGTTTCCTCCTTATCACCCTGAAGATTTACAGGTGATGATGTCAAAGATCCTTTTTTGTGTTGTCATGTCACAAAATTTCTCCTCAGAGAGCCTGACATATTTGACTTTCTCAAAACTATTTCTTTAAACAAATTGCTTCATGAAAGGTACATCCACCATTCTTTACAGGGATTGGGGTATAGTATAGTATAGTATAGTATAGTATAGTATAGTATAATATAGTATAGTATACCATAGTGTAGTATAGTATAGTATTCAGTACAGGGACTAAATCTGAATACCTTATGAGTTCTACTAGAAGAGCTCTGATGAATGGCAAGCAGAAGAATAGAGAACACTCTTGAACTCACAGGGCATTTACATTGCTAGCAGTAAAGCATTTGTTCTTTACATTGGAAACTGGACATAAGAAGATTCTGTCTTCCCATGACCAGAGCTATATTACTTCAAGCCCTTCTTCCCCTCTGCCCTTGCTTTGCACCAGTACAAACACCCCTCATACTGTCAGACCCCAGGTCTTCCTTCTGCTATGCTGAGCCCAGCCCAGTGTCTGCTTTCTGTCCTTGTACCCGCTCTTGTGAAGTGGTTCCCATTAGCCCTTGAAGGCAATGCTCCATTGTCCACTGTGTTGCTACATAAGATCCAGTCCTACTTTTTAATCCAAGCATTTTTGTGTATTTGTTACAGCAGAAGATGTTAGATACCACAGTGACCCCACAGGCATCATCATTCTATCACATCCAGAAACCCAAGTTTTCTTCTTTATAAATTTGCATGTCTTATTCCAGTCCCAAATTGAACATGAATCAATACCTGCTATTCTCATAGTGTGGAATTGACCTATGAAGGAATCTGTTAAGTGGGGTTAGGGAATGTGGAGGGAAGGGAATTACTTTATAGTAAATACTTATAATGGTTCATTTGCTATAGCAGAGAAACCATTAATAATTTATTAGTGAAAGAAAGGGTATTAAAATAGTCCACTTGAACATGTGTGTAGCTCAGTGGTTGAGCATGTGCTTCACACATATGAAGTCTGGGGTTCAAACCATGATACCTCTTTAAAAAAAATAACCCCTTTGTCAAAAAGGACTGGTTACCCTGGTAAGAAACTGGAATTTATATAGGGGACGGTATTAGTCAGCCAAAGTGGTGCTGATGCAAAATATCAATAATCGGTTGGTTTTTATAAAGGGTATTTATTTGGGGTAGAAACCCACAGTTACCAGGTCATAAAGCATAAGTTTCTCCCTCACCAAAGTCTGTTGCTATATGTTGGAGTAAGACAACTGCTGATGTTTGCTAGGATTTGGGCTTCTTGGGTTCCTACCTTCCTGGGGATCCATTTCTCTCTGGGCTTAACTCCTTTGTTTCCTTCACAAGGTCAGCTGTAGACTATAAGGCTCTCTAGGCTTTGCATCTCTCCACAAGGCCAGCTGTAGACTATCAGGGGAATGGCTCATCCCTATCCCGGGGCCTTATCTCCTTCCTCATGGTCAAGCTCCTCTTTCTGTTCACCTCCCCAGCTCCAGCATCAAAACTCCAACACCAGAACTGCTCCTTCTGTCCTTTGCCTTTCCTTTTATATTTGATTCCCCCACCCACCATGGGGTGGGGCTGAACACCATACTGATGTGGCCCAATCAATGCCCTAATCATAACTTAATCATGCCCAGATTAACAGACCAGTTTACAAGCATAATACAATATCTATTTTTTTGGAATTCATAATTACATCAAACTCTCCAATGGCTACAGGGACTAATAAAAATTGCATCATATTACTCATAGTCCTGAAAAGCATAAAAGTGTATAACCATAGGATAAATACATAACTAGAATGAACAGGCTTATCCAGAGTCAGATATTTTTCTTCAATTTATATAGGTGTCTCTCCTTCAACCAATACCTGAAAGTCTTGTTTATTGTAACTATCTAAAAAAGGCTCTACCAACATTTGCAAAGTCATCCATTATTTTTAAAAATCCATTGAGATGTTGAATTGGTGGAGAGTCCAGGAAAGCCTGCAGATACAACCTCACTCTCATTTCTCTGTAATCATTTTCTTTGTCAAAGCAGGAACCCTGAGTTTTAGGCTGACTGATCCTTCATTACACATGGAATCAAAAACCAGATTCAAACTTTCTGGATGTTGGGCCTTGTGTTATTTGACTCTCACAGGTGTTCAATTCATGGCATGCATCCCTGCCTTATTTAGCCTTGCCCATACTGATGAGCAATGTAAGATTTGTATGAACATTGACAATTTCTGGCATGGCATGGGGGAGAGCAGAGACAATTTTGGGAAAGTGCTGAACTTGTTTTCACTCCTCTCACTAATGTAGCTGCACAGAGATGAGTTTGTGTTACAGAGGCACGAGGACTGGTGCTTATATCCTTGACCCCAGAACCCTGGAGAGCCATCCATGTCTGTAAACATGGAAGAGGAAAGTGGTGGAGCCAAGGAGGTAATAAATCTAATATTAGGGATGAGCAAGAAAGAGGAAAGTACATGCCTTCTGTGGTAATATCAGCTTGCAGAGATCTTTTTGATAAAAAAGGAGAGATTTTACATTCAGCAAAGAGGACATCTACTGTTGCAACTCAGGTAACTTCTCTTAATTCTATCTAGAATCTCATTAAAAATTATCTTAAGTAATCTCCCTCAGATATCTTCAATTGAGAGTCAACTGAGGGAAGACACTGAGGGCCATATTGCGGCTCCCCAGTCACAAAGCAATGGCCAAAGGGAAAGTCACAATGTCTTCCCTCTTCCTCATTGGCACTCTATGTTCTACCCACATCTGATGAATGTTCACTCTAAAAATATAACTCATTAGAGTCAGAGTCTGTGGGAGGCAGGGCCAGTGCATAGAACATTCAGGAATTTTTCACAATGCATTTATTTAAATCAAGCATGAATTCAGAAATTCCCAACAAGTTGTGTATCTTCTGCACATTAACCATTGATGACTTTCCCAAGCTTCAGCATCAAA
>JAQZBX010014217.1:0-38875 GCA_029593785.1 Cabassous unicinctus
CCAAGATTTCTTTACACAGTACACCATTAATTTTTGTTTATGATGAATAACAATCATTTTCTTTAATTGAACTTTTCATGTAGTTTATTACAAAAGGGAATGAATGTATATATGAACAGTTTGCTGGCACTTCAGGCAATGTACAATGTAAAATAAATTTAACCAAATATATGATTTTTCAAAAATGCTTGTTAAAATTACAACAATATTTTCATGATCAGAGTTAAACAGTCCATATGCAAGAAAAACCAATGCTATTAGGAAGAATAAGAATATATAGAAGGGGAAACAATCATAACTTTATTCAATTGAAATAGTTGGTATGGTCCTGTGATTATTTGAACTGAGGCTTCTAACTCAAATAACATGTCATACAAAGATTGACCCAGTGTGCCTTGTTTTCTCTACTTATAGCAAGAGAAAGTAATCAAATGACTTTTTTTTAAAGATTTGAATAGAAGGATAAAGAACAATTCCAGCTACCAGGGGCTATAGTGGTCTGATCAGTAGAAGCTTATCTCTCTGCTATGACATACTGAGATAACTACTTTAATATTAAAATTTTTGTTGCTTTTTGGTACAAGATTTCAGGTTTTGTGATTGTGCTTAACCTTTCTTATTTTCCATTTTCTCTTCATCCATGTGTTTTATACACTGCTATTATCCATGCTGAATGAACATTTTTTTCCTATTTAAATAAGGAAATACTGTGTGTGATATATATACACACAGAAACACATGGCATTTTAGGAGGCTTACATTCCTCTCAATAACATTTTAGACATCTCTGACTATATTCCTAAGAACCTAGTCAGAAAATAATGCTTTTTAAAATATATATAATAAACTATTTTTAAAGAGGTTTTAAATTACAGAAAAGTTACAATGAAAGTCTGATGATTCCCCTCTACCCCCTTCCTCCCCGACATCATTCCCTATTTTTTAAATGTATGATTACAATTTGATATGATTTATCTGTAAAAGACACTCATTAAAAAATTCACATGTAAAAAATGACTCATTTATGGTAAGGACCAATCTACCTATAGTAATAATAATAAAAAATAATAATAAAACCATCATTGTGACATTTATCAGTACTTCACATATCTAAGAAATACAGAAGGAGGCAAGTAACATAAAAACTTAAGCACAAATCAGAATTAAGAGAAACTTCCAAATGTTCACATCTGCATGCATTTTAGGTTGAACTTTCAAAGATTTGACATATAACAAAACCACAAGTTCATATCAAAATGAATATTAAAAACATTTAAGTCTTGTGATAAACTTTCTCTACAGAAGCAAGGAAAACAGAGTGAACAGTAACAGCAGTATATTTCTAGGAAAGAAAACAATCACTTATTTCCTTTGTCATAAAACAAAATTCAATGAATCAACATTTTAATAACACTTACCAAGATATGTACTATTCAAATATTTGCTTTTCAAATTCCATCCATATAAATTAAATTTTTGCATCAGAAACATTTTGCTTAGCATTCTATTTTTAAGTATAAACCGTAATTTATCTGAGCATAGTGCAAATAATATATAATAATGCTTACTACCATTTAGATTTATATGCTTCATCTGAAAAACTTATTTTGCAAACAGGCGTTTTGCTCTGTTTCTCCAGAATAAATCTCCCTATGACTAAAACTTTAAATGATGTTTTAAAAACAGACAGGTTTAACTAATTCATACTCTGAATTTCCTTTCATTGGGCTTTGATAAAAACAGAGCCATCTGGTGCTGAAGCACCATCTTCCTTCTCAGTTACAGGCTCTACAGTCTCAGATGCATACACAATAATCACTGTTTATTTGTAGAGGCTGTCTTCTGATTCTCACCAATAGCTACACAAACAGAAGCAATCACATCTATTTCAAAGACATAGTCAGGAATTGACTATGGTGAGAAATATGTTACAGCTGCTGCTGATTGACTCTTTTTAATCCTCTGTGCCACTTTCTGCTGCTCCTGGAGTGTTCTTGCCCAAGAAAAGCCTTTTTTCCATTATTTCAGGTTTCATTGAATAGATGTGAAGACCTATGAATTGCTTCATCCATTTTGTCCATCTGCTCTTTGTTGTTACATTGTCTATTGTCTGTCTTATTGTTTACCTTCCCTAATAATATTCATTTCTAAATTCTTCTCCAAATCTTTCACTCTTGTTTATTCCTTTCAGGTTGCAGCACACCCTTTAAATCTCATCTTTTGGTAGCTTTCTATCAGTTTTTGTTTGTGAAGACTTTGAACTCGCCTTCATTTTGAAGGACATCTTTGCTGGATATAGAGTTCTTGGCTGGTAGATTTTCTCTTTCAGTACATTACATACATCATACCACTTTTTTCTCTCCTCCTTGTTTTCTGATGAGAGATTGGCGCTTAATCTTATCGAGTTGGCCTTTCTGTTCTACTGTCTTTTCCAATTCAGATGTTCTGCCTTTGAAATCACTAATTCTGGCTTCAAGCAATTCAATTCTGCTCTTATGTGCCTTTACTGTATTTTTAATCTCATTGATCGTGTCTTTCATTCCCATAAGATCTGTTACTTTTCTTTGCAGGCTTGCAAATTGTTCTTTATGCTCTCCCAATGTCCTCTTAATAAATTCTATTTCTTTAGTAATATTTTCTTTAAATTCTTTGAAGTTATTTAAGAGAGTTATGTGACTATCACTGATTAACTGTAATAAATCATGTATCTCCTCAGGATATTTGGTTTGATCTTTTGTTTCTACCATATCTTCCTGTTTCCTAGCACGGCTTATAATTTTTGGCTGATGTCTGGGCTTTTGAATATGTTGTTGTATTTAAACTGATTAATAATTTCTTTCTCTTGCCTATTTCTTTTCCAACAGCTCATTTTTGATATTTGGTTCAACTTATTCTCAGTTTTTAAAATTGCCAGCTTAAGGTTTCAAAATCAATATAGGGATTCACTACTGGAGTTTAGATTTTCTCCCAGGGATTGGATAAAAACAGTGTGAAGTTTTTGTCCATGCAGTTTTCAGACTGGACAGCAGATGGTGCTAATCACAGCACCTTTCCCTGGAGGTGTTTCAGTCTTGGCTTTCCTGTGTTCCTGTACTGAAGCTCTATATCAGATATTCTAAATGGGCCTAATTCATCCATGAAAAGCACCCCAGACTCCCTTTCCTTTCCCGTTGAAACAGCTGATGGGGAGAGAGATGTGTTACCCTAACAGCTGGCTACAGTAAGACAGGGCTTTTAACCCAACTTAATATCTGGAGGTGGGTGAAGGGAGCCCTTCTCAGCTGCCACAGATGCTTGGTGACTCATGTTTGTCTTTTCAGCTGCTTCATCTCTCTGCCCCTCATTCTCCTGGGAGTTGTGTAACACGGTCATGGTCTGATGACCCGCATTCAGCTCTGGCTGTTAGTTCATCACCATCTTCACACAATCCTCAAAAACAATGCTTTTAACTCTAATTCATATTGTTTTCTATAATTGGATATTAGTCTGGAAATCAGTAAATCTCTAAATTTTGACTAGGATTCAAAATGTCCTTAACACCTGCTAAGGAAGAGAATTGCTTTCTCCTACTGACAAATGTAAATTCTTGTCATCCAGGCTTTTCAGTTCACCTTGATTTCATCCTCATATTGTGCCCACAGCAAATGTTACATTTTGTTATTTTTTATTTTTTAAACAATTTTGTTGTTTTAATATGTTCAAACATGATGTGAATTATATTCTCTTTCTGAATTGTTTAACTTTATTACTAAGAAATTTTAGATTACATAACAGTTACTTAAAAAGTACAGGGGATTCCCATATACCCCACCCCTTATCACATTTTCCCCTGTTAATACATCTTTCATTGCCATGGTATATTTTTTACAAATGATGAACAGATATTGAAAAATCATCATCAAAGAAAATTGAAAAAATGTGGTATATAATTTACATTATGTTTTACATTTTGCACTGTACAATATTACAGATTTTGACAAAATATATAATGGACTGTATTCATCATTGCAATGTTATGCAGAACAATTCCAATACCCTAAAAATCCCTATGTTCCCACTATGCTACCCTCTCCTTCCCCTCACAACCTCTGGTCACCATTAACTTTATAACAATATTACAAGTTCTTCTGTTACTACAATAATAATAAGTCTGCTTTGGCCTGTGTTTGTATTTCTCCCTTACATTTGCTCATTCCTCAATCATAAGGTTTTTGTTATGCTGATTTCTGCTTTGCATCAGATGGAGAGACAGCTTAGATTTTGTGAGACAGTTGGAAATAACTATTTTGCTTGCAGTTGTAGATACTATTTGCTTTTTGGTATGGGGGTTGCCCATCATCAACATTTTGTGAGTTGTCCTTGTTGAGTCTGATAAACTTGAGATAAGCTACTGACTGCAACTCTGCTGATTTTGGACTCAAACGGATATAAACAGACTGAAGATTTACATCTACCCATATTTTATGGTTATAGTGCTAATTATATGTTCAAATAAAAGGGGTAGAAGAAATATATGTAGAGAAATTATAAATGATTCTAACTCTTACTTTGAGGAAGTAGTTAATTATATATTCCCTGATAAGGCCCAATGACAGGGTGCTTATGTCATGGGATTATGTGCCTTGCCTAAACTGTCCAGATTTCTCTAGAGTCCTTGGGAGAAACCATTTTTCAGTCTTTCATTAGTGAGGCAGTCAGTGACATCTGCCTGAGAAGTGCATGATTGTAGCCTCCGGAATAATGTCCTGACTCACTTTGAAATCTCTTAGCCATAAAAATTATTTTGAATTTAATTTTCTTCTCTGGTTAACGAGTTTTTCCAAATGCATTGCTGGTCAATGCATGGTAATAATAGCTCAATGCCAGGGATACAAATTGCCAGAAGTTATGCAGCATGCAGGGAGTAAGGTATTGACATTATTTGCATAGTTTGGCTTAGAGAGAGGCTACCTTTGAGTACAAAGGATTTTTACAGGAGACATCTCTTAGGCAATAGATATTATTAGCCCAAGTTTCAATTTCATGAGGGTAAGGTTCAAAAGTACAAGCATTAATATAGAGGGCTTGGTGCATTGGTCTGTTTCAATCTTAGATTGAAAATATAGGGAATTCCTGTATACCCTACATCTTCCCCCTGCCACATTTTCCCCTATTAATAATATCTCACATAATTTTGTTCATTTGTTACAACTGAAGAACAAATATTGAAGCATTGCTACTAACCATGGTCAAGAGTTTACATTATGGTGCACATTGCAACTTACAGTTTTATATGTTCTGTCAGAAGGTATAATGGCCAGTATCCATCATTTCAAAATCATGCAGAACATTTCCAAAGTCTAAAAATCGCCTATGTACCACCTATTCTTCCCTACCTATCCCCTGAGAACCTATGGTAGCTACTATCTTTCTATCAAAGTTACAACTTCTTCTGTTTCTACAATATTAATAATTCTACTTTGGTCCACGAATTATATCTTATGTTTGTTCTTTTCTCAATCTTGAAGCTTCTGGGGTGGTGATATCTGCCCTGCTTCACATTGAGAGGGACCTCAGACCTTATAGGGCAGATGGAAGAAACTGTTTTGCTTGCAACTATAGATGATTTTTGTTTTGGGGATGGCATTGTCCATCATTATCATTTTGTTAGTTGTCCTGTGGGAGTTTGATGAATAGAAGGGTAGGTGTTGACTTCAAATCTGCTGAGGTTCAGGTATGAACCAGCATACAAAAAGACCAAAAATTTAAGTCTCTTGGACATAGATTTAATGGATATAGTGCTAATTATACATTCAAATCTAGGGGGGTAGAAAAAAAATTATTAGAGAAATTGTAAATGAATCCAATTCTGTCAAATTGTGGACCTCAAGTTATCATGTATTCCAAGGTAAGGCCAAACAATAGCGTGCTGATTTCATGGTTTTGTGTGCCTTGCTATAGTGTCAGGATGTTTTGAGATCCCTAGAGGCATGCCTATTTGAGGTTTTGTTTACTGTGGCAGTTAGTGAGATCTGCCTGAAGGATGCATAAGCATAACATCTGAAATGACCACTTGTTTCACTTTGAAATCTCTTAAAAGTAAAACTCTTATTTATTTATTTTTCCTTTTTGATCAAGGTCTTTTTCTAAATGCATTGCTTGTTGGTGCTTGGTAATAATTCCTCAATGCCAGGGAGGCTCATCCTTGTGAATCATATCCCATGACAGGTGAAAGTAGAGAGTTTATTGGATGATTTTGGCTTAAAGAAGGGCCACATTAGAGTAACAATGAGGTTTTTAGGCGGTAACTCTTAAGTAATAGATAGTATTAGGCTAAGTTTCAATTTTAAAATCATTAGATTCATAAGTGTAAGAATTAATATAGAGGGCTTGGTGTATTGGTCTGTTTCCTTTTGTAGGCGCTATGTACTCTAGAAATTCTGGCCACTCTTTGAAAGAACATAGCGGAAACTTCATAGAATGGAAATTTAATATATTTTTGGTTATTGTGTGCATCTCATCCACTGAGATAACACCCCATGATGACATGAATACATTTGTATTTCATAGAAACATGCTCCATGTGCATCCTTCCTCACACATCCCCCACCACTCAAATTCTACACCAATGACCCTCCCCTGCCTTAGTTTCCAAAAGAACACTCCCAGAATTGTATTCTCAACCACACTCTTCTCCTCTGCAGAGATGACCTGTTCCCTCCTACAGTCCTCCCCTATCTCTATGATTTGACCAACCTATCCCCAACCCCCTCATGCTCACACTCCAGTATCAACTCCTTTCAATTTGTTTCACCCATCACCCTTGTCCACTGCCAAACCTATCCCATCTACTTTATCATAGATTCTGCCCAGACTGAGCATCTGCCCACCTCTCTCTACTCCCTATCTCCTGGTATCCTATATTCCAGAATCACTTAATTCTATTCCATTGGGTTGTTTGTCCTTATTACAGTACCACACAGTTTTGATTAATGTATTTTTGAAGAAAGTTTTGAAATCAGGAAATATGAGTCCTAAAACTATTTTCTTCCTTTTCAAGAGGTTTGGGTTATCTGAGGACCTTTGTGTTTCCAAAGTAACTTGAGATTAACTTTCACAATTCTGCTTGAATTGTCAGCAGGATTATATTTTATGCAAATCACCATAGATAGCATTGGCATCTTAACAAAATTAAATTTAGTTTCCAAAACCATCATCACAGTATGTGTTTCTCTTTATATAGATTTTCTTTAATCTCTTCCACAAATGCTTTGGAATTTTCATAATATATATCATTTATATTCTTGATTAAATATATGTGCAGATATTTTTACTCTTTTGCATACTATTATATGTGGATTGTTTCATTGATTTTCTCTTCAAACTATTTATTGCTGATTTAGAGATACACAAATGATTTTAGTGCATTGATCTTGTAACTTGTAATATTGTTAAATTAGTTTATTAGCTCTCATAGCTTCTTTGTGAATTCTTTGGGGTTTTATACACAGAGGATTCAGGCATCTGTCAATAGAGATAATATTACTTCTTTTATCCAAGGCCACCACTGACATTCTGCACTAGTGTCCTTCCCATGCCATAGTTGCCAAAAAACATACCCACAATTGCATTCTCAACCACAATCCCCTTCTTTGCAGATTTGTCCTGTTCCCTCCTTCAGCCTTTCCCCAGCTGATCCCTAGTACATGTCTTTTTGTAATTTTCTTCCCTAATTCTTCTGGTTTAAACTTTCAGTAATATGTTAACTAATAGTAGTGAAAGGGGCCATCTTTTTCTTGTTCCTGATATTAATGTGGGAAAACTTTAGGTCTTTAAATTTTTAAGGGTTGTCATGATGAAATCTGTTAAAACTTCCCTTTTGAAAGTATAAGTTCTTACTTTCCTTTGTAGTGGTGCAGATAACTTCTCAATAATGTTTTCCAAGTTTGTTATACAATTTTAACTGCCATCATCCTTCAGGCAACTTCCAGTTGCTACACAATGTCAGCAATGCTGACACTTGTCAACTTTGTTTGTTTTGGCAATTTTAATGGATGAAGTATTATTTATAAATTAGGCCTCATCAAAATTTGTGAGCCTTCAGGATCTCTCCATATATTTTGATTCTGATTTTTAGGATGCCATTATTTCTGAGTCAATGCCCTCTCTTTGACAGCAGATATCTGTAAGTTTGGGAAGTCATTTTTATTGTATGTGAGTCACATATGAATGGAGGCTTGAGTTTGGTTTTCAGAAGTATCAAATCTGGGCCTACAGGATATGTTTTCTTTTACAGCAGATATATATTTCATGCCGTTTATGCTGCATTTCCAATAGAAATTTTAAGATTTGAGGTTATGCTGCTTCTCTCCAAGTTTCTCTTTCACCTTACCAATCTCATTATTCTTTGCTTTGAAAAATATTCTTAGCTATTGAATACATGGTCACCTAGAACCTTACCATTTATGTTACTTAAGAGTATCAAATATAGTGATATTTGCATCATAATTTCAGGCACTAAACACTATCTATGGCCAAGATGTGAATAAAAAGTAATGTATAAATATAGAAAAACATATATATATACACACACACATACCATGAAATAATATCAAGTAATAAAAGTGAAAAAGTTATGGGTATAAAAATATGTAGATTTAAAGTTGATTGGAAGAGGTAAGAAACACAGAGTTAATTTTCTATTAATATGAAATTTTAGAATAGCCTAAATAAAAACATATTGATAAAATTTATACCAATAATTGCAAATTTTCAAAGTAACTATGATTCACTGGAAAAGAGCATGTGAATTATTTCTGGGGGGAAAGAAAGACCTTCTGTCTTTTGACAGTATATGTGAGTTACTTTGAGTGTATATACTTCTCAATACCAGTTAATAGTGTGTTTCTGATGTGAGCTGCTTAATGAGGGCAAATTATACCTCAATATTAACAGTAAGCAATTAAACCTTAAAATTGAATAACTACTTAGTTACAGCTTTGAATACATATTTAGAAATGTACGTTGTTGAACATTTTACAAAGTCAGTGTGATTTAAAGATTCTTTATTCTTCCAGTAATAGATTTGACAGTGACATTTTAGCAAATGATAATAAACATGGAGATTTGTGTACATTTTCAAAAAATAGATAAATTATTTGTGGGCATTATATGTACAATATTATGCAT
This sequence comes from Cabassous unicinctus, assembly GCA_029593785.1. Classification (NCBI taxonomy): domain Eukaryota; kingdom Metazoa; phylum Chordata; class Mammalia; order Cingulata; family Chlamyphoridae; genus Cabassous; species Cabassous unicinctus. The sequence continues at coordinate 9,169 of JAQZBX010014217.1, forward strand.
TAACTCTGAGAAAACCCACACAATCACTTTAGGTAAGTTAGAAAGTGTGATGAATCAAACTTACTCATGAGGTAAGGCAATCCACTGATCTATACACTTCATTAAATCTTCCTTGACTTCAGTGTTCCTCAGACTGTAGATAAGGAGATTTAGCACAGGGGTGTTGATAGTATAAAAATGTGACATAATCTTATAATGGCTAACAGACATGTTGGATTTTGGCCTCATGTATATAAAAATAGCCATTCCATAAAATAGTCCTACCACAGCCAAAGGGGATGAGTAAGTGGCAAAAGCCTTCCTGTGGGATTCTGTGACTCACTTGAGAGGAAGAGCAGCAAGGATTATATTATAGGATATCAGGATGAAGAAAAAGGTTACCACAAGCATTAACACACAGCAGGTATACATGGCATACTCATAGACAGCTGTGTCATCAAAAGCCAAGCACATAAGCTTGAGGGCCTCACAGAAAAAATGATCAAGCGCATGTGATTTAGAAAATTGCAAGCTTAGCACAGAAAGATCCTGCATAATCCCATCAGCACCTCCTAGAAACCAATACCCCAACGTAATTCTCAGGCATAATTGCCATCTTGTTAGGATGGGATATCTCAGGGGGTGACATACAGTCACAGGACATGGCTGCCAAGATGAAGGACTCTTCATCACCCAGCATGAGGAAGAAGATCTGTAATACACAGCCAGCAGGGGAGATGGAATTCTTTCCAGTCAAGTAGTCAGCAGGCATTTTCAGCACAATGATGCAAACCAGCATCACATCCATGAGGGATATTTGACTCAGAAGAAAGTACATGGGTGTGTGAAGCCTGTGGTCCTGGTGAATGAATTGGATCATGAAGGCATTGCCCAAAAAAGAGATGAAGACATTTGTCAGCAGAGCTGTGCCCGTGAGTGGTTAAAGAGACCTAGATTAATATCTGATTTGTGGTTTCATTTTCCATGATTCAACAATAGCAACACTGTTAACATTTGTGATGAATATATATTAACAAATAAAAAAATAAAAATTTAAAGATGAGAGTTTTCAACCTTTAAAATACTTTGTTGCAATTACATATCTTGAGAAATCAGTATGACTATAATGAAATTGATCTTTTATTTACTATTTGCAAAATGTTTTCATATTTCCAAATTTTCCATGAGAAGTAATTTTCAGCCTGAGTAGTAATTAAATAATACAATGAGTAAAAGGAATAGTTCTTGTTAAACTCCCACTATTATATAAGTGTTATTTACCTGTATCAGATAACAAACTAAATGTATGAGAAAGAATGATTCCCAGAATTACTCCTTTATATGTTACCTTGCCTTACATGATGTATAGTTAACATTCTTAGAAAAAAATAATTCAGTATTTTGAAAAACATAAAAGCTACACACTTGACAATTGAGTTCCCCATCTATAACAAAACACATTAAGAGCTAACAAAGATAGTTAATTTTTCAAGACAGAATACTCCTGCAAGGCAAGTTTTTCTCCACATTTCAAAGCAACAGTATAACAGAAAATTGAATAATAAGAGTCCACCACTAAATGTTAATAGACCTATGAAGACATGCCACCACCAGGGCCAGGAGAGGGAATAAAACCTTTCAGATAGGTGGACAGTGGCTAATTGATCAATGTGTTGTATATGCTCTTACATATGATTTAGAACTAGTGAAATATGAGAGTGATTAAAATATATACAACATTGAACATTAATGAGGGAACAATTCCCACCTTGTGCCACAAAAAGTATATCTAAAGCCATTCTATTTTGTAAAACTACCTTAAGAAATTGAGTAGCTTCAGCATTCAACAAGGAAATAGCTTCATTAGAATCAATAAGGGTTTGTGAAGTATGATTAGCTAAGAGAGTTACACATTTTTCAATGACTAGTTCAGCACCACCTGGTTCAAAAGCAGCTAATGGATAGAACCACCAGGGGTGCACTTTACTCTAAACCTAGCTTTAACCATTTCCCAATTACTGAGAATATGGGGTAATGAATCATATAAAGTGGTGAGGACATAGGGTTGACTCCATGTACATCATCTGGTCCAGTTTTAGGGCAAATACAGCCACCTGTTCTGCCTACAAGTCCATAACCATCCTGTAGGGGATGGATAAGTCATAGTTGATAAGCAACAGGCCTGTCATTGGAGAAGGTTATCGCTTTTTATCTTGACAGTGAAATTACAGAATTTGAGGGGTAACCACCCATGATACTGATTCTCTCCTATCATTCCATACAAACAGGATTAATGTGATCCTGAACTATCAAATACAGCATATCCTAATAAAAGTTTAGACTTATTCACCTGTTCCCTTAAAATAGAAAAAATATATTTATGAGTCTCATTGGGGAACAGCAGCTGGATTTCAGGTTTAAATGCGAACGCCTGGTTCCAAATTTGTCAATGAGTTATTTCCTGCCATGCCATCTAATTTGCAGGAGTGACAGTTCAAGTAAGGCCAGTAACACCCAAGGATGGTAAGTTTGTACAAATCCAACACATTGGATCCAATGTGTGCATGAGTTACTGCTGAAGCCCACTGCAGGAAGTTATTGGCTAGGGTACTATGGGCAAAAAGAAAGATGTTTATGGAGAACAATAAGGGACAGATAATGCTGGTTTAACAGAATAGAAACAACATTTCAATTAGTCAATAACAAAGTACCAGGTAGGGGAATCTTATGAGGAGGCTTCTAATATACATTTTCCATTTTAAAGTTTCTGAGTTTTCTTCAGTGACATCAAAAACTAGTTTAGCCTTAAGAAGAGTCCACATAAATAACAAAGAACCCATGGGAATAGGAGACCACAGATAATTTATAATGATTTTTACTTACATTTTTTGTTAAAGTCTTTCTTATAACTAAGTTTTGGCTGACTCATATTCCCCATTGTCTTATGATTCCCCAACAGTGAGGCTGCATAGGTAGTACCATGGCAAAAGGTCTTAATTTTCTCCAGTTTGTATAGTTTCAGACAAAAGCAACAATAAATTATTACTTCCCCTTTTGAGCTGTAGGGTGGCTGGCCCTTTACCTTGTATTCTCAATGCCTGCATTGATCCTGCTATTAGCATCTTAACGCATGGTGCTGAGCTTAATTGGGTTAGGGCTGGATACAGCCTCTTAGTCCATTGTTGTAAAGCTCCATTATCACCTTTTATCTGTTCCTTTAAAAGGTCATTCATCCTTTCTATAAGACCTGCACCAGTGGGGTTATAAGGTAGATGCAGAGTCCAAACAATATCTTGACATATAGCCCAAAACTGACTGAGGTGACTGGTAAATGGAGTTCTTTGGTCACTGCCAATTTGGGCTGACACCCCAAAAGTCACTTACTTTTTCTCGGCAGCGAATAGTAACCCACTGGTTGGCCTTTCCAACTGGGAAGCTAAACAAGAGTCCTGACTCAGTGTCTGCAGCAGGGAAGACATACCTAACCCCTTCCAAGAGCCTGAGGGGACTGATGTAATCCCCTTGCCATTATGCAACTGGAGTTTGTGCTCAGCCAACATGGCCCAACCGGTGAGGTAATCACAGTTGTCAGAGTGAGCACAAAGCACCCCCTTGGGTAATGTTCAAAAGTTTCTCTTGAGTGACAGGCAGCTGGAACTGCTGGGCTAGGAGCCTCAGGGGCTGGTAGCCATGATATCTGCATTTCCTGTGGGACCACCCTGCCAATTCTTGGGTCTCTGGATAGGATCTAGAACTTCATGAGGGCATCTGCCTCAACATTCCTGAGAAGAGTGTTAGAGGAGTGGGAAGAGACATGATAGACAGTTACTTGTCATGGCTGGCAGGCATCCAAGACATCCTTTCACAGATCTCTCCCCCACAGAGTGCAGCACATGTTTTTGTCTTGTTTCTAGTATCTGCAATCCATGCCTGGATAGGGATGGCAGTCTTCAGAGTGACCAGAAACTATTGAAATAAGTCCTCCACTTACAGCAATGTGTGGTGTGCTGCACATTGTTGCTTTTCTAAGGGACTATATTGTAATTTCACTCCTTTCCACAATTATAACAAAAGCCCAAGAGAAACTCATTTAGAATGTTGCCTTTGCCACAAACCTCAGCAAAGCTAATAACAATACTGGCCACATCCAATTCACAGAGTAAGTTAGTGTCCACCCACCCTTACTACTTGAGCCTGTGCTATTGCCCTCTTTGTTTTTTTAAAAGCAGCCAGGTGTGGGTCCTTCCATTCCCATGCACAACCTTTCCTGATTAAAACATACAATGGCTTACTATCTGAGCTAAAAGAGAGATGAAGGGTCTCCAGTACCCCCAAATAAACCAGAAAGGTCATTAATTGTTTTGGGTTGGTGGTGTAGGAGAACTTAGTACTTTATCAACTACAGCAGAGAGAATAGTTTTTGTTTTTCCTGACCAAACAACACCTAAAAATTTGACAGAGCAGCCAGGACCTTGCATCTTGTCCCAATTGATTGCTCATCCCCAGCTTTAAGTTGATAGCTATTGTCTCTGATGCTTCATTTTATTCTGAAAGATAATTACTGTTTAATATAATATCATCAATATAATGAAAGGGTTACAGCCACAGGTTTCTTCCATGCAGCCAGATTCTTTGGACCACCCAGTACTGATGGTAGGGTTATGCATATAGCCTTGGAGAAGCACTATAAAAGTCCATTGTTGACCTTCCAACATGAAGGTGAATGCAGGCTGGCTTGAAGTGTCCAAGGAGATACTAAAGAATTAGGTAGATCTAAGACAAAGTGATAGTGAAATAACTGGTTACTCATTTCTTGCAATAAACCAGCAATGTTTAGGACTGCTGCATACAGTAGTGATTTTGCATTATTTAATTCACAATAATCTATTGTCATTCACCACCCTACAGGAACCCTAGATGGCCACTCCTTTTATGAAGCCACAGGGCAGTCTTTTTAGTGGAGGTGGGGCAAAACAGAGGAATTCAAGCCAAAGGATCAACTTCTGACTTCCTGATTCTCAGGCAGAGAAATGGTTTCTATGACTTATAACATTTTAAAAAGAACTAAAACCATGATTGTAGCAGTTTGGCATTATTTATGAATTCCAAATTAGATGTTAGATTATGTTTGTAAACTGCTCTGTTCCTCTTGGTGTGATTAAATTATGATTAGGGCTTTGACTGGACCACATCACTAGGGCATTGAGTCCCTGTCTCTTGGTGAGTGGGGACTCATAGATAAAAGACATGGTAAAGGAGAGAGTTGGAGTTTTTAATGCTGGAGGTTTTTATGAGCTGGAGCCCTAGGAAGCAAGCACGCAGAGGAGCTTGGTTGTGAAGAAAGAAAAAAGGCCAAGGGAAGAGAAACAAGCCATTCACCTGACAGTCTACAGATGGCCTTGTGGAGTTAAGAGAGGTGCTGGGCCCAGAGAGAAGCAAGCCCCAGGAAGAGAGGAAACCCAGGAAGCCTGAATCCTCACAGACATTGGTAGCCATTTTGTTCCAACATGTGGAAATAGACTTTGGTGAAGGAAATAACTTATGCTTTATGGCGTGATAACTGTAACCTTCTTCCTGCAAATAAATATCCTTTATAAAAACTGACTGATTTCTAGTATTTTGCATCAGCATCCTTTTGGCTGCCTAATACAATGTTTAAAAACATTGTACTGTTATCAAAAATTATGCAGAAAACATTATTAAATCTCTAGGAATTTTACACAATCTTTAAGTATTTACATGATCATTTTACCCATTCAGATTTAATAACAGAAGGTTAGAAAATCTTTTTCTTAATTTTTATAAAACTTTCTAAACAATTTTCATTCAACTTATAACATATCAAATGCATTGAAATATTTTTGTTTCTTCACTTTTTCAAGGTGAAAAACAAAACTTTTGCAACAATTTGAATTAAAATGATACATTTTATTGTTTGGTTTTGAGAAAGCAAAGTGTTAAAAAGTTGTTAGATTTGAATATTATGTTCCTTTAAAGGTGAGATGACTTGTTTTCTTTAAACCACCAAGGTTACAATAAGGCTAAAGTACAAGAAGCTATTTTTATAAAACACTTTCTGCTTCATATACTGATTAGTCAGGAGGATACTCATTAAAAGCTTCTACTGAAACAGACTAATGATTAAGAAATTTTGTCACTTTAATAGAGAAATAAAATATATTTTTGCATCAGTATTTTATTTAATACTAAGTCTTTTTAAATTTTCTAGCTAGACCAATTAAATCTTACTCAACTTTGATCACAAAAATTATTTTTCCATGAACTTTCTGCATTTTCTGTATACATTCAGCCTTTGTCCCACATTTTGCTCTTTCTTAATAAACAGTCAGTTAATCTTAGGACAAAATTACTACCTTTATCATTAGTAATAATAAAATATTATATATACATTCCAAAATTAAGTTACCAAAATGATTTTGGAAACTGTTTTCCAACAAACCTTTTTCAACATACAATTACCATGAACACTAAAGAAATTTGAGAGAATAATGATTCAATTTAGTTATATGCAAACACAGCTTCTCTTGATTCAAATACCTAGTAGAAAGCAATATAGAAAACTGATAGCTCATAGGGGATCTTTGTCAGAAATATATGCTTTCTTTAGCTTACTATTTTATCAGTCCTTCAGAGAAATATATTGAAACATTTACAAGGACAAGTTTCTGAAATAGTATTTGAGAATCAATTTGGCAGGGGAGGCTGTTTGCTATCAGGACTAAGCCATGATTTAATAGCAGGCTTAAAATAGTAGCCAGTATTTTTCTACTTTTTTCTTTTCCTCTTTTACTTTCATAGAGTTGTCCAGTTTAAAAGTTACTAAACTTTAACAGCACCAATGTTAACAATGTGCCTATCCAGATCTAATTAGAATTAACATGTAAACAGAATAGAGTACATTAAAGTAGCTAACATATTTTTTTTTTCTCCATCAGTAATCCTAACTCCATCAACCCCCACTAACCCACAGTCACACCACCTACATGGTAAGGGGTTTTTAGAGTTGTTGCCAGAATGTTTTCCCTATCTCAGTTAGCACTCCACTAGAATATTTTCTTACAAGCATGGTTTCACTGACAAGTGCCCAGTTTAGCACTTCTGCTTGTGTGGGATATTGTATCTGTGATTTAGCCTTCCTTTGCACAAGTGGTTTAACAAGATTTAATGATTCTTCTATAGATTCTACATTGAATCACTACCTCTTCCTTTCCAGGGATTCCAGGTTTTAAGATCCTAAACCTTCTTACCTAGTTTCTTAGATATGCCTGTCACTAAGGCAGAGGTGGAACTCCACAAATCCCTTTCTAGTTGTAACTCTTTCCTCAAATGGTGGATTTCTTTTTCTTTCTTGAGACAATGTGCTGTAGCTAATTGGACCACCAATAGCAACAGCCAGCTGACTGCTGTGGCAGCATGCCTGCTGTCTTTACTAAACTTCATAATCTTTAGTTCTTGCAGCATGCGCTGTACTCCCATCAGTGTTTTCAAGGCATCCCTGTACTCATACAGATTTCCACAACAGTCATGCAACTAAGCAAGACCATATTCTCTCAGGGGTCCACAATCATCTGGTCCCTAGTGATCCAGGAAGGTAGCCACTCCTCTGAACATGGATGTTATAAGCCATCTCAGGATTTTCCCCAATGATTCTCCATTCCCAGAGCTCATGCCCACCACTGTTGGTGGTGCTTCAGTCTCCTGGCTGTGGCTCACCAATTGTCCAAACCCAACTTTGAAGGGCACAATTTAGGGCAGGCAAAAGACCAAAGAGTGCACCAGGCAAATGTTTAGACATGATCATTATTGGGAATTATGAACAAGGTTCTTTGTTGGTGCTTGGTCAAAGAATGAAGATAGCAGTCTGCAAAGAGAAGTGAAAATCAGGAGTGATTATAAGGGGTTTCAGAACAAAGACATTCCATAGGGTATGAGAACAGAGTTTCAGGAAGAGTTACATGAGACACACAAATGGAGTATTTGGTGATGTAATAAAAGGGAGGGAGTACACAGCATTGAGAAGATGAAAGTTTGCAGGACCATCTGTGCATTTTTCCCACTTCAGAGGCTAGTTACTTTTTAACTAGTGAGTGTCCAGGGTACACTGCTTCATGTTGTGCTACATGCTTCATGTTGTGTTTGAATTAAGGAGAGCATCTCAGGGCCCTGGGATCCCACAATAGTGGAGAATGTGTATAAAAATTTCATTGATTTAATATTTAAAATTACTCTTTTCACCATCTTCATTTTCTATTACCACTTGTCTCCTGTTTTTTGTTGTTGTTGTTGTTTTTGTTTTCATATTCTCTGCAACAACCCTACTTCAATGAATGGTGGATGAGGATATAAACATCATCACAGAAATGTGATTTTTGGAGCATCTAAATAAAGTCCAACTTGTTCACTTTGTAATTCAAAATTAACCCTACTTATGACATTTGTTTACAAAGGAACACATATTTTATTGCCTTTGTAATTCAGTCTGCAGACATGCATATTTATTCATTATGAGGAATATCCCCCAATTGCTACCCACTTGATAAAATGAATTAAATATAACTTTCACACAAATTCAATAAGTATGAATTTCTTTGCATAGTCATTATTTTCCTTTCCTTCAAAGTCATTAGTGAAAATAAAACACTACATAAGTGTCTCAATTTATATTTAAACATATTTATATCATATAGCTACATAATATATTTATATCATATAGATATAAAATGCAAGGTTTTTCAAAATAGTCTCTTTATTAGAAGATGACATAACATGAATTTCCAAGATTTCAAGCGAATCATTTTAGACCATACATACCTAGAAGGAAAGATGCTTAACCTGGAGGGATATCCTCTAGAGTCTAGACAATGCAAAGATTTTTCACTGAAACAAACATTTTATTGCTGTGCTTTCACAATTGCCCAAAATAATTTCAAAGAAAGATCCCTATTTATCAGAAAATAAGATTTGTGCCCTTAGATCTTGCCTGATCATTTACATGATAAAACAAGAATGAGAAACTTCAATAAAAGCCAGCTTTTTGCTTTTTGGAAGTTCTATAATAATCTTAAAATGGACATTAAGTGTGCTAATACTCAAGATACTCTCCAATAAAGAGTCATTTACTTTGGGTCAATTCATCTCTCTCCAGCTATCAAAATAGCCTAATATCTTGGACTTTCTTGAAAATGACCTCCCCTACTCAAAAATGAAGAACATTTACCTGAAAGCCAGGTGGAATGTCAAGTTTCCTGTAAGGGTTTACTACATATTAACTTCACAAAGTGAACACAAATTCCATAAAATTAGCTCATTTTACTTGAATCCTCAGGTCATAAAGAGGATTTATTTTGCATTGTCATCAGTTATCTAAAATTTACTGTATTGGAATATGAGTTACATAAAATTAGAATCAGGTGGTCCAGAAGTGTGCATTCTGCAGTCTAGACAAAGCATATTCTTCAATGCATCCTTGCATGTAATTCTATGCATGAATTCTCACCAATGTTTTTGCTAAAGAAGAGGCCAACAGTACATACTTATTTATATAGCTTACTTAATTAGGAATTAGCAATCTTATGTAATATTTAAAGTATATTTCTGTAATTCAGAATGACTTAGATTTGTGAACATAAAATTTGTTAAGATGTAAAGAGGTCTAGACTACTCAGTAGATATTTTTGTGTGCATGTGATTGTCTTTAAGTTTCTATATTTTATAATCCATGAAATTCCACAATGAATAATAAGCATTATTAATAGACAAATAGATAAGCCAGTAGATGGTTAGTTTGAAAGAATATATAGAAAATGATCATTAGATCACTTGAATTTTGGTTCAGAATGTGATGGATATGTTCTCCTTCATTGCATAAGTAAACTGAAGAGAATTTGAGGTAAAAACTAGATCCAGTTCTAGCTTTGTCGCTACCTAGATATTAGTGATTTTAATCTCTGAGCCTGTATCTTATGAACCAGATAGATATAAAGAAATATTGGGGTTTACAGGATATATATGAGATTACATATACTGACTAACCGATGTCTGAGCAGGAGTCACCACTGAACAGTTGCTAGTGCAGATACAGTGATTATTTCACTGAAAGTATAATGATATGTGCAGGAAGTACAAATAACAATTAAAATTAAATGCAATATTACAAAATATACATACAAATATACTAAAGAGAAAGAAAAAGAATAGCAGCTATGTTTTGCAGGGGAAGTACAGAGAGAGATGAGAGTTTTGTTTGTTTTTGGTTAATTATTTTTATTGGAATAATGAATGTACTCTAAGAATGATTGAAGTGATGAATGCACAAATATGTGATTAAACTGAATACCATTGATTGTACTGTTGAATTGAGTCATGCTTTCTTAATATGTATCAATGAAATTGATGTGTTTAAAAAATCAATTGCTGAAAAGATAAAACTCAATAATTTTGTGCAATTTGTGTTTAGTGGTATGTGAATGACCATTAAATAATCACTAGTCCTATATTTGCCTTCCCTATTTCAAGAGAAATATTTTAAATGTAGAAAAATTTATTTCTCCACAGACAGGTAATTTTAGCCATTCCTGTTTTATTTTATTTTTATGAATAAAGTGAAATATTTTATTATTAAGAATAAAGATCAAATCATGTAAGCAGAAAAAAAAAACTGTGAAGATAATTTTAAAAGAAAAATTGTTGCTTGGCAAACTGGAAATTCAGAGACAGCAGGATTAGAAAGAAGACAAGATTCACAGTTCAATTTCTTTTTATACTTAAAATAGATGTGTACTGTTTTTCTTAATTTTTGATCCTATACAAAAAAGTATTTCCAAGTTATTATAAAAATGATTTAGTGTGACATTCTCAAATAGAACTTTCTGCAATGATGGAAATGCTCTATATCTGGACTGCCAAATGCAGTAGACAACAGGCACATAGAAAATTTGAAATGTGGTTGGTACCACCAAGGATCTTAATTTTTAATTTTAATTAACTTAATTTAAATTGCCTCTTTTAGCTTGTGGTTATGTATTAGACAGCATAGATTTGGCACAATTGAATTTACATTTTAAAGTGGTTACTTTTTAAGTTTATGACAAAAAGTTTAGAATGTAACATCTTTGGAAGAAGGAGCTTTTATCAGAAATGAACTGAATACCAAAGACTCAGCCCAAGACATGCCTGCAGGACTCTTTCTCCTGGAACTTTTTTGTGGTAAAAGTTGGGATAAAGTATGTTAGAGTTCATTCTTTCTAGATCATGTAGTGAAATTGTTCCTGTAGCCTAGGCACCTTAATCCAGTTTTGTTTTATATTTAATAAGTTCTATTTTTATATTATCATTGTATCAGTCAGCCAAAAAGAGTGCTGATGCAAAGTACCAGAAGTCTGTTGAAATTTTATAAAGAGTATTTATTTGGGGTAAAAGCTTACAGTTACAAAGCCCTAAGTAGTCCAACTTAAGTTTCCATAAGAAGTACTTCCTCAGCCAAAGTCTGTTGCCACATGTTGAATCAAGTTGTCAGACTATGTCCAGGAGAGTTAAGCATTCCTCTTTCCTCTCAAGGCTCTGTGGTCCCAGTTTCTTCAAATCTCAACTGTAGGTTGGCATGGTATTGATCTCTCATCCTCTGAGGCTCATTTCTTTCTGAGCTCAACTGCTCTGTTCTCTTCACAAGGTCAGCTGCATGCTATCATGTTGATGGCTCATGCTATCTTGTTGATGGCTCATCTCTCACCAGGGCTCCAGTGTCAAAACCAAGTTCTTTCCTCTGCCATGATATTTTCTGTGCATCTACTTCTCTGTGTGAGTGCCTGACCACCAAAGGGGTGGGGACTCAATGTCCTGCCAGTGTGGATGATTCAAAGCCATAATCTTAATTTAATCAATTAAATGTAACCTATGAATTTAATATAATCAAAGGGTATCATCCCAGAAGAACCAACCAGTTTACAAACATATCAATATCTCCTTTAGGAATTCATAAATAATATCAAACTGCCACAATCTTATAAATTTAGAAACAGAGATGTACTGTTTATAATATCCAGGTATTTAATTAGAAAGAGATAATTGATATAAGGTAAATAGCAAATAAGAATTAGAAATAACATAACATTGGATGCCATGTACTATAATTCAATACTAAGCAGAAAAATAAATGCAAGTAGATAAATATAAAATACTCACATAAACAAATCATTATTGGACATTGGAACCCTTAAGTTTTCATGTATTCCCTTCATTTTCTGCATCATTCTGAGTGAACCAGTTAAATCTTACTACAGTTGAGTCTCTTTGAGTATGCTCTTTGATTTTAAAATCCAGATACTTCACATATGAGTTAGCTCCAAATCAATTTTTTTGTTTTCAGTTCATATTCTAAGATTTCTGCTGGATACTTTTGAAAAAAAATATGCAACTGATGCTCCTCCAACTGCACTTCAAATTTTCAATTTGTACTGCATCAACTTTTATGCTACTCTTTTCTGAAAATGACAACATAAAATCCAGAATCATTTCAAGTTGAAGAGTTATCCACATTTCCAAAGGACCAATACAAGGGAAAAATATGTATGTGATCACATCACATGCCTACATGGAAACACTTATCTTCCTGTAGAATACACATCCATGCTACTAGCACCGTATGAAAGCATTCTGACTAGGCTGTACTCTTTTTCCCATCTCCAAAGGATTCTTCACAGGCTCAAAACACAGTACACTTCCTCTTCCTTTATAATTCTTATTTATCCTTCAATATCTCCTTAAATAAGATTGTTTCCTATACTTACATATACTTAAATGATGGCCAAACATTTTTTTCGTATATTTGAGTTTCCATTTTATTTCATATAAACTTTATTATTTAGTAGATTACAGACTTCTACGGTTTTTTTTCAAGTTCCTATGTTTTCATATATATGCATTTGCTGACAGAAAGCTGTGCTTTATTCACCATAAATTCAAGGAATTAGATCATAAATAAACTCAACCATTAATTGTGTTTTCAATATCACTACTTTTTGCCATCATTTCATGGTCAATTACTCACAATCTCACTAGTTATTTCAAAAAGTGTATAATCATATATTTCAGATTTAAAATGTTCTCTATGTCTTGAAAAATATAAAATTGTTCATGAAGCCGTTTTATTTTTATTTTTAAGGATATATATAGTAATATATATATATAATTTGTGAATTTGTGCATATAATTTTAAACTACTTTCATTAAATAAAATTTTCCTCTTTTTTCATCTTTTATTTTGCTGTTTAAAGAGATTTCCGAATTTATCAAGACTTATGCTAATACTTTAAAAATGAAATTCAATTAACTTTAATGAAAGTTCATTTAACCATTGGAAGAAATTCTCCTGTTCCTATGTGATGAATCAAAAAAAAATGAGACTAGTAACCTTTAATATCTTTCCACATTCTTCCCTCATTGCTTTGGTCATCTAACAGTAGTCCTACCATCAACACATGCTCAAAGTCATTTCATGAGAACACTTCATTGCTATTTTTCTAAGTGCATATTCTTCTCTCATACCTGGACTTGATATTTTAGATAACACCATAGAGTAATACTAGCTTCCAGAATCCAGGGTTCTTTACCTGGAGTTGTGTTACTTGTTTTATTTGTGATGTCTTGATAATGCCCATTGAGACATGGTCCAAATTACTTGCTTTTTTGTGATGTCTTGAGAATGCCCACTGAGACTTGGAAAATGTAGGGCAAGTGACTAATAACATACGATGGCCACAGGCCAAGGTTTGTGAGGAGTTATGATATTTTTTTCCTTGATATTTCCACATATGTTTTAAAGGTCAATTCAGTTGGAGAAAGATACATGTATATGTATACATATATAATCACAAATATATAATGAATGCATGCACATGTTATTTGGCTGAAATCAGTTTATATACACAATTTGGGAGTAATCATTATTTTAAGTACAACATAGTTTTAAATTTTTGTTGCAAATGTATTTTAAATTATTACAAAAATTTAATCTTAAAATTAGTAATGACAAGGATAATGATACTCAAATTGTTAGGATAATATTTAAGAAATACATAATACTGTTTTGTAGGTTCAGAAAATATCTTAAATATTTTTCAATCTCTCATGGTCTTCAGTAACTGATTTAATTATATGTGCCACTTGTGAAGCAGTAATATTGTGTCCATTTAAAATAATTTCTTTTTAATTGGTTTTGAAAATATTTGCATTTAAAAATTCCTGGCAAAAACAATTACTCTAAAAATATAGTAAACTGATATTGAAAATATCTGACTTTGATATATTTGTTTTTCTATGTTAAGATTAAAAACAAAAACAAAACTTCCTTCAAATATAAAACCATGGCCCACACTTAGTGGATTCAGTGAACGCTATGTCATCTTCAAGGGATGGAAAACACTTGTGATGAAAAAGGAAGGAAGACCCTTATTGCCATGTGAAAGCAAAGGGAATTTGGCAAAATTTCTATAAGAAAGAAAGTCATTTTGGACACTCCCTATTTGGCCCATGAACATAAATGAATCAAGATGGACTTGGGTATTTTAAACACAGAAAGCTCTGGTCTGGATTTCAGGGCAGAATCATTCTCAGGGTCCACACAGTGACCAATGTATGGGAACAGCCAAGAGAGTAGGCTAGCTAGGATGGGTGTGCATTTAGTCAGACATGTATTGGGCAAACCCTTCCCAGCCCTATTCCACCCCCAAAAACCCAGAATAAAGGGATTCTGATATATCACAGCTCTCCTCAAGATGCTGGGGGAGGACTTGGAAATTTAGAGATAATTATCTCTGCAGGAGCCATCAAAGCACTGAGTAGGCACATGGCACTGGCATTTGGTTTTAAGTGAGAGAGCAAAACACTTCAATAAAGTACTGTGAGTTTTATATATAAGATTTTTCTGGTTAGTCTAAAGTGAATTGTTTATTAATTCAAGAAGGTCCTGAACTCAATAATCCAATTTTCTTATTTTGGAAAAAATATCCAAAGAAAGTTACAAGTGGAAAACATTATTTTGTAAAGGATCTGTGAAATTATAAAATGAAAATATTCTCATACCAAACTTAATAGTATATAGGTAGTTTTATACCCTTCATAAATTCAAGTACTTATGTTGAGATATATTTTGTTAATTGATGGTGAAAATCAATATTGAACAGATTTCACTTCTCCCCCCAAATTCAATTATTCTTTGTTGGGCATCTAGCAAGCTGATTCTAATAAATACTTGGAGACACAATGGTCAAAGGACAGACAAATCATACTTTGAGGAACTCATATTTTGAAACAATGTAGCCATTAAGCAAAAATTGGGCAAATGAAGAAAAAAATACAAAGCCAGTGATAGTTAACATGTAATGTTACAAGAAGGAAAGGTTAAAAAAATAAATGTTTTCAAGGTTTTTTTGATGTCCTTCCTTATTAGGAACAAAGTGTATCTATAAAAGTAAAGATGAAGTACCTAGTGGGTGTGGTTCATGGATATTTCCTCATGGGGATGAAATGAACTTATCCTTGATAAATTTGAGAAATATGAATTATCCACTAAAATAATTTTATATGACAGTGGGTAATGTCATAAGTCATTGATGACTGAACTTGTTATCACTTGTTCAGAGTAAATCAACTTGTATAAGAAGAACATAATTTTTATGTAGAGATTTCTAGTATATGATCATAAGAGTATAGAGATGGCTTAGATAACAAGAGAAGTATATCTGTAAGGAATTGCATCACTAAAGAATTGTATCACTTACAATTTACTTAGAATTGTATCACTAAAGAAAGTGATACCATTTTTATTTTGATTAGATTACCCCAGGAGCATATTTGTGCCAGTCCTTATTCAAAGAGAGAAAGAAAAGAAACACAGAATATTGTTAGAAAACTGTATTCATGATAACACAATCATCTCCAAATTCCACTAACTTGTGAGAAAAAAATGAAGAGTGCTGTTGGGAAACTACCCAGGAAGCATGATCCTATGAAATCAGAAAGTTGGAGGTCCTTTGTGATTTAAACGAGATGGTGAAGGCATCAGATACATTCACATATCTGCTTCCACACATGTCCATGGGGAAAGGATGGCCTTTTTACCCATCTTTGGATCACATTTAGTACCAGGCAACAAGTGTACCAATTATTACACAGTAACTTCACAAATTCCTTCACAACAAGAATTTCTTTCTTCTTCCAATCACAATCTCTATCCATGTAGAGTGTTATGAAACCCTAGTGTCTTTACTGGGGAATAGTAATCAAATTATATTTAATATTCTAGACCTCTTGTTTATTTACCAATGCATTGTGTCTAAAACTAATTTCTTACATCTTTCTGTAACTCATTTATAAAAACTCATGTACAAAGATATTGGTAGATTGAAAAGAACGACAAGAGGACATTGCTACGCTTTTTGTTTCTGAAACTTCTTTAGAAGTATTTTAGAAAGAAAAAAGTTTCAATATCTACTATTGAACTCAAATATTCAATTCTTTAACTGACTGAGGGCTATAGCTAAGGCATACACTCTAGATTTTGAATTAGATACTGTGACACAGGACTGTAACTTGTGAAGTGGTTATTCACAAAGGCAGGCATGTTTGCAACCACTAAGGGAACATGGATGCAACAACAGAAATCATAAAGTTCCATAGTTGAATATCATATGGTTCTGGACACTGTAACTGGTTTCTAAGATGGCTAAAATGAGGTCTTCACATCACTTCTTATAGGTCATATTGATCATTGCCCATAGTTGCCAAGTCATCAAACCTTCTTTATAAGCACTTCTGGAGTCTCTGTGGACCACTCAATCTCATTTAATATAATATACTTCAGATTATACTGTACTTAATTTATTTCTGTGTTTTCATTTAAGGAGCCAGACTGAAAATATCAGACTCCAAATCCCATTTAAATTCAGGTGTAAACCATTGATACAGAAAAGCATAAGAGAGAGAGAAGGAGTACTTGAAGTAAAACTATGATTATAAGTATTGAGGAAGTGGAAAAGTTCCAAAATGTTCAGAAGAAAAGATTAAGATTTTGTGATTAATTGGATTTGTGGCAATGAAAGAAAATAATTTTAAGTAGATTTTCATTTGCCAAATTTTCTCATAGTTTTGTGTGATCCTTAGATTTGTTTCTCCGAAAATATGATAATTTCTCAATAGATATATGTTTATGGTATATAAGTAGCAATATTTGTCTCTTTTTTTCTCAAAATGTAGAAGTTAAATAATTTGTGTGAGATAAGGTAAATCTTCCAACAACAAAGCATATTTATATCTTGCCATATCACTATGACATCTTAACATTCCTTGTCATGAAAAATGTTCACATAGTTTAAATTGGGTATAAACAATTATGCCTCAATTGCTAGTGTATAAATCAAAATTTTTACCAGTTAGTACTGACAAAACATTAAATTCTAGCTTGGCATTAGAATATAAACAGCCATGTTCATATCATCATTTAAAATGCAGATCTTCTTGTCTGTAAATTCATTATTTCCAAATACTGTTGTCATTCATCACACTCCTGGTTCAGTTAACTCAGGCTTTTTCTAAAGTGTTTAATCTTTCTTTTTCCCACTTCTTAGAGAATGAAAATTTTATATTCATTATTTTCTACTGGAGAGCAATGCCCCTTCAACTAGAGAATACAAGTAAGATGATAATATTTAACAGAAATAAAGGTGGATTTGAGCATCTATATCTGTTACAATATTGATCCAAGTAAATTTATTCTCCACTCTACAATATTGTTCATAGAATTATGTGACTAATGAATTAAAACTACACTTCCCATGACAGACATTATTTTATATAAGTGTCCAGTGGCTACATGGAATGGAAAATTTGAATGTGTCCTGGGGAATGATTGAAGAGTGGCTTGGTTAGACTAACATGCATTCATTAGACTGTAAGTTTTAAAAATCATCTTATAATGTATTCCCAGATTCATTTATAGCCCAGGTTAATTATAGAACCAGAAGTAGAATTGTTTAAAAATTCATTTACCTGGGATTCAACTACATAATTCTAGGAACTCTGTTAGTGGAATTCTTAAACTTGTCACATTTCATCCATAGTGATGTAAAGCTTTCTAAATTCCCAAGGACCTATCTAACTAATCTGTAAATCTGTCAGTTCCTTAGTGTACTGGCAAAAATAAGGAGCATTACACACCTATTAATACTAAGGAGTAATAAAAATAAATTGAAGACTTTTGGTTTTCAATTAGATCCATATATCCTAAAATATTTATTGTTCATTTCTCTTAACTTAATCTCATATGGAAAAAACTTATATAGCAAAATTGTTATCCTGGAAGTTAACTTCAAGTTAGGCAGTAACATTTTCATTACTACTTATTATAACAACCTTCCTATTGACCAGTTCTTAGTGGAATAATATCTTTTTACAGTTATGAAAACCATCACCAAAAAGAAACAAAATCATGGCTTTAGAATATCTAATTATTTTGCAATAACCTTAATTTTTGAACTCACCTAACACAATTCTCTATCTTCAAGCCAGGATTATATATTTCTTAATTACACACACTGCTTAATGTATGAGCACATAAGGCTTCCTCATTAATGGAGAAACTTAGTCTCCATTTTCACAAAAAAGCATTTCTTTTTCATGACCCCTATCATCTCCATTTTTCTCAGGATATGGTTGAGCATGAGAGTAAGGACTGTGTAGAAGACAAGCAGACCCACATTCACTATTTGATATTGGAGGGATCTTGAGCATATAAAGGTGTAAGGACAGAGTGCCTAATAGAAAATCAACACAGTGAGTTGAGTATGATATGCCAAATAAACCTTCCTTCTTTTCAATGAAAGCATGTCAGGATTATCAAGGAGAGTCCAACCAAAGAAATGTAGAATGCCAATTAAAGAAAACACTAGTTCGAGAGTAGTGCTCACAAACCCTGTGTACTCATAGATCCAGGTGTCCATGCTCACAAGAGACAACATGGCTGGTATATCACAAAAAAAAAAAAAGATTGATGACCTTGTATTGGTAATAGAAGACTTGGAGTGCTTATTCAGTAAGTGCAAAAGCATCCCTTGTAAGTGTTGGCTGCTACTCTGCTGGGATTAAGAGATCAACTGGCATATAACCAATCAGAAGATTTAAGACTCCAACAGATATGTTTAAAGGGTATATTGAGAATTATGGTTTAAATAAAAGAATAGAAGAATCTTGGGTAGAGAAATTATAAACGAGTGTAACTATGTTATATTTGGAAAATAGATGATCACATCATGCCAAATAGGAAATGCCAAATGGGTGTTAATTTCATGAAGCTGTGTGCATTGCTGTTGCTTCCCAGACATTTCCAGAGCCCTTTGAGAACTCTTGTTTTAGGCTCTGTTTACTGAGGCTGTTGGTGAAAACTGTCTGAGACCTGCTTAAGTGAAACTTCTGGAATGACTTTCTGTCCCACTTTGAAATCAATTAGTCCTAAAAACTCTTTTTTATTTAGTGTTTTTCCCTTTTGATCAAGGTCTTTTTCAAATGCTTACCAGGTTATCATTTGGTAATAATCTCTCATTGCTAAAGAGGCTCATTCCAGGAAGTCCCATCCCATGTCAGGAGGCAGATAGTCTGTTTATTTGCTGAGTTTGTCTTAGAAAGAGGCCATATTTGAATAAAAAGCAAGTTTTCAAGAGTTAACACTTAAGTATTAATTAGAATGAATGATATACGTTTTTATAGATCCTGAAAGAACATTCTTGTATTGTATTTTTACCTAAAATTCTCAACCACCCCAGAATTCATTAAGTTATGCAGTTGACCATCTTATCCTCTTGCCTTCCTTCTAGCTTCATGGACAGGCCGAAATTTACCCATTTCAACCACATTTTCAGTCACCCTTCAGCACTGTTAATTACACTAATATCTCCATACCACCAGTTCCATCCATTTCCAAACTGTAGCAACAAACCAAATAATAAATTCTGTAAATTAAGCATCAGCTCACCCATGTCTACTTCCTTTCCATCACCTACTTTCCAGAATCTACCTCCATAGCTATGCTCACTATTTTCAGTTCATATCAATGAAATGATGCAATGTTTATCCTTTTGTGTCTGGATTATTTCACTCAACATAAATTCTGGCAGGTTCATCTATGTTGTTTCATTTCTCAAAACTTCATTTCTTCTTACAGCTGACCAATATTCCATCATATGAATATACTATACTTTTATCCTTTCATCTGTTGATGGACACCTTAGTTATTTCAATATTTTGGAAATTATGAATAATGTCCCTATGAACATTGGTGTGCCTATATGTCTGCATCCCAGTTTCCAATTCTTCTGGGAATACACTTAATAGTGGGTTTTCCAGATTATATGGCAATCTTATAATTAGCTTTTGAGGAACAGCCAAATAATTCCCAAAAATGGCTGCACCATTCTACATTCCTGCTATGAGTGAATGCATGTTCCTACTTCACCATATCCTTTCCAACATTTACAGTTTACTGTTTTTTTGTTGTTTTTGTTGTTGTTTTTAATATCAGCCACTTAGGAGTGAAATGATATCGCATTGTACTTATTGAGTTGTATTTCCTTAATAGTTATTGATTTTGAGTATCTTTTCTTATATGATTTAGTCATATGTATTTCCTCTTTGCAAAAGTGTGTACAAGTAACCTGCTCAATTTATAAATAAGTTGTTTGTCTTTTTATTATTGAGTTGTAATAATAAAATATCTTTATATATATTGGATATTTTGCCGTTATTGGATATGTGGTTCCCAACTACTTTTCTCCCATTGAGAATGCTGCTTTTTCCCTTGGCTGAAAAACTTCTTTGAAGTATGAACATTTTTAATTTTGAGGAGATCCCATCTATTTATATTTTCTTTCACTGCATGCACTTTAGGTATAAAGTTCATGAAAACATTTCTACCAAGAAGTCATTCACTATCTTCTAGGATCTTTAAGTTCCTGGCTCTTATATTTATTTCTTAAAACCATGTTGAGTTAATTTCTCTATAAGGCATGAAATAGGAATTCTCTTTCATTCTTTTGATATGGATATCCAGTTCAGCAAGCAGCATTTGTTTAAAAGATCATTGTGTCCTAGTTCAGTGGACTTGACATTATTGTCAATTATCACTTTCCTGTAGATGTGATGATGTATTTATGAACACTAAATTGAGCTCCATTGGAAAATATATCTATCCCTGTGCCAATATCATAAAGTTTGGAGCATTTGTATTATGCCTTAAAATCAGGTAGCATGAGTCCTCCAACTAAATTTTATTTTTACGTTGTTTTTGTATATTTGGAGACCTCTACTATTCCAAATAAATTTGATAATTGCCTTTTCCATTTCTGTAAATATGCTTTTATAATTTTTATTAGGATTGTGTTGCATCTGGAAATAAGTAGAATTGACATCGTGATTATGTTTAGTTTTCCAATCCATGTACATGGAATATCCTTCCATTAATTTAAGATTTCTTGTATTACTTTTAGAAATATTTTGTAGTTTTTAGTGCATAAAGTGTTTGTATCTTTTGTTAAGGTTATTCCTAGATATTTGATTCTTTTAGTTGCTATTGCTAATGGGTTTTTTATTTCTTCCTCAAATCACTCATAGATAGTATAATGAAACAGTATTGATTTTTGCATGATTATCTTCTATCCTGCCACTTTACTGAAGTTGTTTATCAGCTCTAATACTTGTTGTAGTTTTTTAAAAGACTTTCTATATATAGGATCATGTCATCTACAAAGAAAGAAAATTTTACATTTTCCTTTCCAATTTGGATGTCTTTTGTTCTTTTATTTCTTTTTCTTGCCAAACTGTTCTAGCAAGAAATTCTAACATAATTCCAAATAGGAGTGGTAACAAAGTACATCCTTGTCTTTTTCAGATCATAAAGGGGAATCATTTAGCCTTTCACCATTGAGTATAATGTTAGCTGAGGTTTTTCATATATGTCCTTTATCATATCAAGAAAGTTTCCTTCTGTTCCTATCT
Source organism: Cabassous unicinctus (assembly GCA_029593785.1). Taxonomy (NCBI): domain Eukaryota; kingdom Metazoa; phylum Chordata; class Mammalia; order Cingulata; family Chlamyphoridae; genus Cabassous; species Cabassous unicinctus. Next base: position 31,207 of record JAQZBX010014217.1, read on the forward strand.
TTTGAAATGTTTTTATCAAGACAGGATTCAGAATTAAGTCAAATGCCTTTTCTGTGACAATAGAGATCATCATGCAATTTTTTCATTAGATCTATTAATGTGGGGTATTACATTAATTGATTTTGCAAACCTAGTATAAAATTCACTTGATCATGGTGTCCAATTCATTTGATTTGAAAGTGTGCTGTTGAGGATTTCTGCATCTAAATTCATTAGAGAGACTGGTTTGTAAATTTCTTTACTTGTAATGTCATTATGTGATGTTGGCATCATATGATGAAGTTCAGTAATGTTTTCTCCTCTTTCATTTTTTGAAGAGTTTGAACAGGATTCATGTTAGTTCTTTTTGTAAAGTTTCATAGAATTTATCTGAGTATTTATCTGGCCCTGTGCTCTACATGGTTGGAAGTTTTTTCATTTTTGGTTTCTTAAATGTCTTAAAATTTTCTTGAAGAATATTTTGATTACATAAATGTTACATAAGATATAGGAGATTCTTATATGCCCCAACTCCTCCCCTCCCACACTTTCCCAAATTAACATCTTTCATTAATGTGGCGTATATGTTACAACTGATAAACACTTATTGAAGCATTGTTACTAACCATGGACTATAGTTTTCATTATACTTTACACTTTGTCCTGCAAAATTTTGTAGATTATGACAAAATATATAATGGCCTGTGTTCATCATTGCAGTGCCATACAGGGCACTTCCAATTTACCAAAAATGTCCCCATATTACACATCTCCTTCCCTTTCCCTCCCTTTAGAACTTCTAGGGGCCACTGCTTTTATAATAATGATAAAATGTTTTCCATTGCTAGAATAATAGTAAGTTTATAATAGAATAATAATGTCTACTTTAGTCCATTGTTCGTTTACCAACCTTGAGTATTTGGGGATGGTGATGACAACTCTGTTTCTAATTGAAATGGTGCTTAGATCCAGTGGTGTAGATGCATGAAACTATCTTGTCTGCAGTTGCAGAAACACTCTGTTCCTTGGTATGGGCATTGTCCATCATCATTTCCTTGTTAGTTAACCTGGGTGAGTCAAATGAACAGGAAAGTAGGTTTTGCAACTCTGCTGAGATTCAGGATTCAAGTGGAACATGAATGGACCAAGGATTATAGTCTCTGGGACATGTACTTAACACATATAGTTCTAATTACAGGTTCAAATAAAAGGGGCAGAAGAGAAATGTGTAGGGAAATTATAAATGATTCTAACTCTCTTAGACTGAGGAGCATAAATTCTAAAATAAGGCTTATTGACAGGGTGACAAATTCTTGAATTTGTTTGAAACACTTATAGTGTCTGGATGCCTCTAGAGTCCTTAGGAGCCCCACTGCTTGAGTAACTCTTTATTGTGGCAGTCAATGAGATCCTGCTGAGATGTAAATGAACATAATCTCTGGAATGACTTCTCAATTCACTTTAAAATCTCTTAACCATAAAAACTCATTTATATTTAATATTTCCCCCTTTTGGTCTAGGTCTTTTTCCAGATGCATTACTAGTTGGTGCTTGGGAATAATCCCTCAGTGCCAAGGTAGCTCATCCCCAGGAGTCATGTCCCATGCCAAGAGAAGGTAGTGTGTTTATATGATAAGTTTGGATTAGACAGAGGCTACATTTGATCAATAAGGAGGTTTTCAGGAAGTAACTCTTCAGCAATATATAATACTAAGCTAAGTTTCAATTTCACATGAAAAGGTTCATAAGTACAGTCAACAATATCAAGGACCTGGTGAAATTATCTGTCATCCTTCACTAGGCACTGTTCTTGTACTTGGGGGATTCTTGCTGTCCTATTAGAGAATGGAGCAGAACTACCCAGGATGGGGCTTCAATATTCTTTTGGTTAATTTTGGGTATCCACCAACTGAGACAATGCCACATGTATGCTTGCATATATACATGTATCTTAGAGGCATGTCCCCAGTCCACCTCTCCCCATACATTACCCCATGACTGACACCTTGCTTATGTGATCCTTCCCTGACACTCTTTTGATCCTTCTGCAATCCAAAACCTCTCAAAAAATGAAGCCAAAAAATAACCAAATAAAGTTAATTAGAAAGCTAAATAAAAATTTTAAAACAAATAAAATAAGAAATAAAACATTTAAATAATATAAATTACACATTGTATCTTTCATCATTGTAAGATCTATTGTCTTGTATGTACAATGACCTCAGTGTCTTTTTAAAAAATTTTATCTTCAAGGAAGCTTTAGGTTACACAAAAGTCACATAAAAAATATAGGGGATTCCTATATACCCAACACCATATCCCTTTTCCCCTCTTCCTTATTATAACAGTTTATATACAGATGATACATTTGTTACAGTTGATGTAAAATATTATAGCATTGCTACTAACCATGGCCAATGGTTTACATTAAGGTTTTCATTTTCAACTATACACTTTTACAGGTTTTGACAAAATTTAAAGTGGCCTTTATCCATTACTCCAAGATCAGCCACAATAATTCTAATGTTCAACAAACCGCCTATGTTCCATCTGTTCCAATCTTCCCTTCCCCTCCCCTTGCAACGTATGGTAATCACCATTTGAATTTTTGAAGAATAAGAGTCATGTTTACTTAAACTATTATTGAGGGCTTGACATAATAGTCCATTTTCTTTTACTGGCACTGCCTATATTCTTGAGGTATTCTTTTCTTTCCAATTGAGACCATAGCAAGATGCCACATAATGGGAGTTTAATATTTTCTTGTTTATCGTGTGTATGTCCACCCACTGAGATTAAAAACTATAACAAGATGAACACTTACATATTCAATACAAGCATATCTAAGGTGCACCAATCCCATATATCCCCCAACCCTGACTCCCTATACTAGTAACCCTCCCCTGCCATATTTGCCAAAAGAACATTCCCAATATTGTAGTTTTAACCACAGACATGCAAATCACAATTGTTCACATGCTCCTTCTCCAGCCCTACCCCCAGTTCAATGGATAGTCCTACACACCCTCACCACCATACTCCCACTCACAGACAAGCACTTCCAAATCCAATCACATCACTGCACCACTCTCAAGCATATCCACTGCCCAACCACACCCTACCAACATAACATAGATTTTGCTCTTATGGGCATCAGATCACCACCTTCTCCTTCCCTTATTTTTCCTGATAACTTATCTTTCATACTCAAGGTCTGTGGATTTGCTCATTTTTTTTAACGCATATGAGAGTGCTCATGTAATATTTGTGTTTCAGTGCCTGGCTTACTTTATTCATTATAAGGTCTTCAAGATTATCCATGTTTTCCTGCATTCCTTCTTATGGCTGAGTGATATTCTCTTGTATGTATATACCACAGTTTGTTTATCCATTCTTCTGTTGATGGACATTTGGGCTGCTTCAAACTTTTGGCAATATTGAATAATGCCACTTTGAACATTGTGGTGGATATATCTGTTTGAGTTCCTCCTTTCAATTCTTCTAGGTATATAATCAGAATTAGGATTACTGGATCATATGGTAGTTCTATAGTTATCTTTCTCAGGAATGTACAAACTCTCGTTCATAATTGCTGCACCATCCTACATTCCCAACTGCAGTGCATAAGTGTTCCCTTTCCTCCACATCCTGTCCAACAGTTGTAGTCCTCTGTGTTTTTAATAGCCACTATTTTAATGGGTTTAAGATGATATATCATTCTAGTTTTGATTTGCATTTCCCTCATAGCTATGAATGTTGAGCATCTTTTCATGTGCTTTATACCTAATGCATTTTTTCTTTGTAGAAGTGTCTTTTCAACTCTCATGTCCATTTTTCAAGTGGGTTGCCTGTCTTTTTGTTAAGATGTAGAATTTCTTTATATATACTGGATATTAAGTCCATGTATTAGTCAGCCAAAGGGGTGCTGATGCAAAATACCAGAAATTATTTGGCTTTTATAACAGGTATTTCTTTGGGGTAGAAGTTTGCAGTTACCATGTCATAAAGCTTACGTTACTTCCCTCACCAAAGTCTGTTGCCATGTTTTGGAGCAAGATGACTGCCAACATCTGCCAAGAGTTCAGGCTTCCTAGGTTCTCTCTTCCTGGGGCTTGTTTCTATCCAGACTCAGCTGCCTGCTCTCTCCACAAGGCCAGCTGTAGACAATCAGGCAACAGCCTCTGTCTTTCTTCCCAGGGCTCAATTCTCTCTGGGCTCAGCTGCTCCTCCCCTCTATGTGCTTACTTTCCAGGCTACAGCTCAAAATTCCATCTCTTTGCCATGTAGTTTTTTCTGTGACATCCTACAGATGTGGCCCAATCAAAGCTTTAATCATAATTTAAACACCCCGGGTACAGACCAGTTTACAAATATAATCCAATATCTATTTTTGGAATTTATAAACAATGCCAAGCTTTTACAGCCCTTATCAGATTGATGGTTACCAAATAATTTCTCCCATTTTGTTGGCTTTCATTTTACTTTCTTCACAAAATCCTTTGAAGTGCAAACATGTTTAATTTTGAGGCAGTCTCATTTATTGAGTTTTTCTTTCATTGCTCATGTTTTGGGTGTAAAATTTATGGTACCATTTCCTACTACAAGTTCTGGGAGATGCTTCCTTACATTATCTTTTGGGAGCTTTGTGATCTTCACTCAAATTTAAATCATTGATCCATATTGAGTTAATTTTTGTACCAGGTATGAGATGGTGATCCTCTCTCATTCTTTTGGATATGGATTTCCTGTTTTCCAAGCACCAATGATTAAGAGCCATTCTTTCCCAGTTGAGAGGGTTTTGCTGTTTTTTTGAATAACAATTGACCATATATGCAAGGATCTATATCAGAACAGTCAGTTCTTCTCCATCAGTCAGTATGACTATCCTTATGCATATACCATGCAGTTTTGACCTTTGAAGCTTTGTAATATGTTTTAAAGTTAGCTAGTGTGTTTCTTTCAATTTTATTTCTCTTCTTCAATATGTCTTTGGCTATCAGGGCTCCTCACCCTACCAAATAAATTTCATAATTAGCTTTTCCAATTCAGAAAAAAATGTATTTTTATTGAGATTGTGTTTAGACCTGCATATCAATTTTGATAGGACAGATATCTTAATGATGTTTAGTATCCCTATCCATGAACAGGAAATTTCTTTGATTTATCTAAGTCTTCTTGGATTTCTTTTAACAATGTGTGCAGTTTTCTGCATACAAGACCTTTATACCTTTAGTTAAGTTTATTTCTAGCTATTTGATTCTTTCAGTTACTATTATAAATGGAATACTTTTCTTGATTTCTTCCTAAAATTGCTCAATAATGCTGTACAAAAATGTTACTGATTTTGGCATTCTGATCTTATATCTTGCCACTTTACTGAAATCATTTATCAGCTCTAGAAGGTTTATTGTAGGTTTTTCTGCACTTTCTACGTATACAATCATGTGATCTGCAAATAGTAAAATATTTAATTCTTCCTTTTCAACTAGAAGTCTTTTATATCTTTTTTCCTTGGTAAATGCTCAAGCAAGTACTTCTAAGACAATGTTAAATTAGAGAGGTGACAGTAGACATCCTTGTCTTGTTCCAGTTTTTAAAGGGAAAGCATTTAGCATTTCATATATATATGAAATGTATATACCACATACATTTCATGATGATAGACATTTACATCATGGGTAGTTTCATATATAACCTTTATCATGTTGATGAAATTCCCTCCTATTCCTATCTTATAAAGTTTTTTTTTTAATCAGAAAGGGTGCTTTTTTTGTCAAATGCTTTTTCTACCTCAACAGAGTTGATCATGTGATTTTTAAACATCTGTTAATGTAGTGTATTAAATTGATTGATTTTCTTATGTTGAATCATCCTTATATATGAGGGATGAAACTCACATGGTCATGGTAAATAATATATTTGATGTTTTGAATATGTTTAGTGTGAATTTTGTTAAGGACTTTAGCATCCAGTTCCATTAGAGAGATTGGTCTACAGTTTTCCTTTCTTGTGGCATGTTTATTAGGCTTTGGTATTAGGGTGATGTTGGCATCATAGAATGAGTTAGGCAATGTTTCCCCTACTTCTAATTTTGGAAGACTATAAACAGGAATAATGTTAGTTCTTTCCAGAATTAATGGTAGAGTTCACCTGTGAAGCCATCTGGTCCTGTGTACTACTTCATTGGAAGATTTTTTATAACAAGCTCAATCTTGTAACTTGTGAGTGCTCTGTTGAATTCATCAATATATTCTTCATCAATGTAAGCTGCTTGTGATTTTTTAGAAATTTGTCCATTTCATCTAAGTTATCCATTTTGTAGACATACAATTTTTCAAAATATCCTCTTATGATACCCTTTATTTCAGTAGGATCAGTCATTATATCCTCTTCCTCATTTGTTATTTTAAGCATTTGCATCTTCTCTCTTTTTTTTCTTTGTTAGTCTAACTAAGGGGTTTTCAATTTTTCTTAATCTTCTCAACAAACCAGCTTTTGGTTTTGTTAACTTTTTCTAGTGCTTTCTTATTTTCCTTTTCATTTAGTTTTGCTCTAATCTTTGTGATTTCCTTCTTTTTGATTTTCCTTGCTTTGGGGTTAGTTTGTTATTCTTTTTCTAATTCCTCCAGGTGTACAGTTAGGTCTTTGATTTTAGATCTTTCCTCTTTCTTAAAAAAGGCAGTTATGGTACGAATTTCTTTCAGCACTGCATTTGCTACATGCAGTGGGTTTTGAGACAATGTGTTTGTCATTTTCATTTATTTCAAGGCTGTTTATGATTTCTTTTTCAATTTCCTCTTTGACCCACTGATTGCCTTAAAGTGTGTTCTTTAACTTCCATGTCTTTGTTTTTAATCTGGTTCTTTGCCTCTTACTGATTTCCAGCTTAATTTCCTTGTGGTAGGAGAATTGTTTTGTATAATTTTAATCTTTCTGAATTAATTAATAGTTATCCTGTGGCCTAGCATGTATTATATTCTGGAGAATGATCCATTTGTACTTGAGAAGAATGTATATCCCAATCTATTTGGATGTAATGTTCTCTTATATCTATTACATCAAATACATCCTCTAACGTATTATTCAAGGTCTCTGTTTCTTTATTGACCCTCTGTTGAGATGGTCTATCTAATGGTGATGACGGTGTATTAAAATTACCCACTATAATTGTAGCCATCTCTCTCTCCACTAATTTCTCCTGTGTTTGCCTCATGTATTTGAGGTGTCTTGGTTAGGTGCAGAAATGTTTATGATTTCTTTCTTCTTGATATATTTCCTCTTTTGTTAATATATAGTGTCCTTCTTTGTATCTTAAAATAGTTTTGCCTTTAAACACTATTTTGTCTGATATTAGTATAGCTATCCCCATCCTTTTTTGGTTATTGTTTGCATGTAAAATTACTTTCCAACCACTCACTTGCTGCCTCTTTATGTCCCTGGGTCCAAGTTGAGTTTCTTGTAGACAACATGTAGATGGATCATATGTCCTTATCCATTCTGCCAATCTGTGTTTCTTGATTGGAGAGTTTAATCCGTTAACATTCAATGTTTTTACTTTCAAGCTATTACTTACATTAGCCATATTTTCTTTAGGTTTATTTATGTCATATGTTGTTTTTATTTCAATTTTAATATTTTTAGCTATTTTTACCAATAACCTTCCTTCATACACTATCCTCCAACACTTTAT
>JAQZBX010014218.1:0-38817 GCA_029593785.1 Cabassous unicinctus
TACTTTTCAAAGGAGCTAACTAAATGCCTTAACATTTTCAAATGTTCTTTATTATCTTCTGAGTAATGCACTCATTCTTAGGAAAAAATTTATACTTAAATGATAGTCGATATTTTAAGAGTCATTTTCAAAATTTGTAAGTTGCCAAGTGTTTTACAAATGGTTTTGCTATTTGACCACTACCTCAAAAGAGAATTAGAGCTTCGTGACCCTGTTTCTCGGAAGAGAGCCTTTTTTATTTCATTTATGTGTGTACTTCTGAAACTGGTCTTCAATTGCAGAGAATTCTATTTAAAGATTCCCTCCAACAAGGCTCCCTCCCTGGGCAGTGGATATGTTCAAGGCACACCCTCAGGGATCCCCATGGTGGAGGAAGGGACAGCTGAATCACCACACCAGACAACTGGCACCACCAGGCGGTCACATTTTCCCGAACCCACAAATTTGAGGTGGAGTCCTGTTCCTACCAGTTTCAGCCTGCTCTGTGGAGGAAACTTGGTACCAAGAGCCTGCAGTCTAATTTAGTGCTCCATGAAAACCTTTTCCATCCCTAGGTAAGCAAAGATATACCTTGTGTTACATGGGTTTTGATAGTCTTTGTCATTGATGTGTAAACATTTTCTCATTTTTTTATCATTTCTTCTTTGACCCTTGGTAGAATGAGTTCCCAGAAGCCCTTTTGCAAATGGGGTTTTTCTAGTAATCTCATTAGGATTGATTAGGAGTTAAATTCACTCTCTTCTGAGACCCCCTCTGGTTTTATTTTTTGAAATTCCTTGAAAGTGGTTTTGACTAAGAATAAAGGCCATGTTAGCCATATTCTGGGTAGGCTTAAAAACAGCAGGAATCCATTCTTCTCAGTGAGCAGAGAAGGCTCTAATGCCCTTGTACATGATCTGCCATGTCCTTCTGGACATTTCTCTCCATTTTCCTTCTCTCTCTGTTGTTCCTTCCACTGCAACTCTCTCTATTTCCTTGCTTGCTTTGATTCCTATTGAATGAGTGGTGTGATGGTCAGGATTCTGCCAGTTTCTTCATAGAAAATATGGGCTTTTTTATTGGACTCAGGACTGCTGATGATACATATTTCTGGTACATCATTTTACTTCATGCATATGTATGCATACCCATCAATTAAAAGAGTCCATCTAGGCCCATAATATTTTCTCAGGAGGGCTGTGAAAAAGATTTTGAGTTTTCTTGCCCCTTAAAAGTAGGACTTGGCACATTGTTAGTGGGGGTAATTCATTCCAATAAGATGTGAAGAATTTCCAAATAGAAATTTGATAATCCGGAACTAAATATGGCCTAATTGAAAATAAAATTGCTAAACCACTAATTTATCTCATTTTCAGAGATTATTGTGTCTGATAGTTAGGGCTGTAATATACAAAGAAGAATTATGTCATCATTGATTTCCATTAAGCCAGAAATATTATTAAAATTTAAATGTTTCTTTCTCTCTGTGTATATCATAGAATGCATTATATTCATACTAACCTGGCCTTACACTGTGTTTTCTTTTCTTTTTATTTATTTTTGAATACATTTAAATTCTATTAGATATATAACATCAGGTAGGGTTCTTCTGGAAAATATTTCTTCACAGAATGATTTACAATTCTAAAATAAACCACATTACTTATATCTCCAATCCTGTCAGACAAATCATTAAGTTTTGGGAAATTCTCAAGCTCATGGGTATGGGACAATTTTTCCAAAGTTTATTTTTCTCTTGAAACAAATTTCATCATGATTTTAGTAGTTGGTTTCATTATATTCATGCTATTATTAAAACAGTTGGTTTATCAAAACATTCTTGCAGAAAATGGAGAATTTTCATATATCCCCCACTTTTTCCCTCATCTTTAACACTTTATATTTCACTCTTTCTTACTGATATTCTGCTAAAGCTTCAATCCCTTCTTGAATGTGGTGTATTCAATTCTCCTATCAGTCAATTTCCACTCAATTTCTCCCTTCAATTTGTTAACATTTCTTTCATATATTTTGTAGGTCTGTGATATATATATATATATATATATATATATGTAACAGAAATCTGTTGGCTTTTATAAAGAGTATTTATATGGGGTAGAAGCTTATGGTTACCAGACCATAAAGAATAAGTTACTTCCCTCACCAAATTCTGTTGCCATGTTTTGGAACAAGATGGCTGCCAATGTCTGCAAGGGTTCAGGCTTCCTGAGTTCCTCTCTTCTGAGGGCTTATTTCTCTCTAGGCTCAGCTGCACTGTTCTATACACAAGGCCAGCTCTAAGTTATCAAGCAAACAGATCATCTCTCTTTCTGGGGCCTCTGCTGTGTGTAATAGAGTCTTCTCTTCTTCCTCACATATCTGCTTTTTTGTGTGTTTACTTCCTGGGCTCCAAGATTAAAACTCTATCCTTCTTTTCTGCCATGTCATTTTCTCTGTGAGTCTTTGCCCACCAAGTGGCCAGGGCTCAATGTCCTACTGATCTAGCCCAATCAAAGCCTTAATCATTATTTAATCAGGTAAAAGTGAAGTATCTGAATCCATTCAAATCTAATGTGCCCAAAGGGGCAGACAAGTTTACAAACTTAAACCAATATATATTTTTGGAATTCATACATAATGCCAAACTGCTACACTCTACTTGCTGATGCATGCTGCAAAGTTGGTAAATGTTTGGGTGTCAATCTGATTCTCAGTGAAAATTTAAACATGGAAAATATAGTGGAATAATATTGAAAGGACTGTATACTGTAATTCTTCCCTTCTGCATCTCCACAGCCTGCATTCCATGTTTATGTTAAGGATTTTAGGATGTATGCTGTGGCCTCATGTTTCAGAACTTTGAATTTAGGAGTAATGTGGGATGAATATACCATGATTCACTTCTACTCAGTTTGGTCATCTCCTGCTGGTAGTGACTTTATGCATAAGTAATTTGCCATCAGAGAATAAAAGCAATGTCTTTGAGATGTAAAAGATTAAAGCATGTATTATAATGTACTAGGTGTATTCTTTTCCTGGAGATGACATATTTTGATCTTTCACAAACACACATTTTGTGCTTTGCACTCAGTGTTATCTATTTTTATTTATTGAATGAATGTTTAGGAATTCTTTAAAAAGTAATTGCTGGTTTAAAATAGACCATTTTAATAAAGTAAATATATTTCTTTTGACAAAAATATTATTTTTCTATGATGTAAAAAATTGTTTAGTAGCAGATTTTTAATAAAGAATTATTTTACTTAAAAGAGTCTGTATCTTTTTTTGTGAAAGGAACACAAAGTGGGTTCACATTTGCTTTAAAGCATATGCTATGTCCCTTTCCTATTTACAACACTGTTACTTTTCTTTTATTGGAGAAAGAAATGTCAATATATCCATATAATACAGGGTTAATAAAATTAAGTTTTCAAAAGATCTTTTAGAGATAGTTATAATATCATATTTGAAGAAAACCCCCTCAAAACCAGTCAACATCTTTACAAAAGATTTTGCTGGCAGATTGACTGGTATTTCCAAATGTAGTTTCAGCTTTTAATGTCAGGGGTGATCTGCCCAGAGACTATACTCTCCTGCCCACTGCCCTGACACTTTAGAGAGGTTTGTGTTTTTCTCTAGAGTGTTCCTGAATTAGTCTCTGTGTGTTTTTAAAAAGTGTTGGTGCATTATATAAGTGACATTACAAAAGTGTCATAAAGCCTGAGTATTCTACTGTGTTTAATAGTACATTAATATGGCCAAAGATTTTGCAATTTTTATGTATTTTTCCATTTTTCTAACTAGATATTCTTATTAGCTAATGTTTCCTAAATTGTTTCTTGTCAAGTTTCAATAATGCCACCTCATCCTTTCCCCTTCTTTTTATCTCCCTCCATCTTTTTCCTTCCTTCCTTTCCTTTTTCTCTCTCTCATTTTATTGAGAAACCACCTTATCTAGTTTTAGACATTTCAAATTCCTAAAATGTGAACTGTAATTTGGGTAGTCTGTAATTTGGCACTCAAACAACTCTTACTGGGGTTTTGTGGCCTGTTTTTACTTGTACCTTATGATTTTATTTCACAACAATATCATGTAGTTGGACTGTAATCAACAGAAGATAATCCATCTAAATAAATATGAAAAGTCTTTTCAAAAATCCATAATTGCAGTATTGGTTCCTACCTATGATTCAGAGTCACCTCTTTCTAGATTTGCCCTCTTCTGAAAAGTTAAATTAGCTCTAATGTTCACAACAGTGATAATCTGGCCTTAATCTCTGCTAAGAATGGCTGAAACTTATTCCCAGGAAACATTTCATTAGGATGGTGACTCCCTCTCTTCCAGCTGTGAATCCTTCAAGTCATCTGGTAGAAGGAAATGATCACTGAGCTACCTGTGTGTCTGGTGGGATCAGACTTCCCTGTTTAAAAGCAAACAAATGAAGGGATACACACACAGAGACACACATATGTACATTAACCCGGTTCAGATTTCCTCTTAAATTTTGTTGACACACCTAATTTTATTTTTCAAATGAAAATTATTTAATTTTGCTCTTACTCTTCTGGAGAAAGAGAGAAAAAAGTCTGTATCAAGAGATTTCAAAGTGAGTTGGGAGGTCATACCAAAGGTTATGGATATGCAGATCTCAGGATGATCTCACTGACTAATGCAGCAAACAATGCCTCAAACAAGGGTGCTCCTGAGGGCTCTAGAGACATCTAGAGCTATAGGCAGGGAGACAACCCCAGGAAATCAACACCCACTTGGTGGGCGTTACCTTTGAATATATGATAACCTATCAGAGTTGGGCTTATTTATATTTTTCCTATACAAGGCTCTTCTTCCCTTTACTTGAACCTATAATTAGCACTATACACATTAACTATCTATACCAGAGACTTCAATCTTCAGAGTGTTTATATGACTGTTGAACCCTGAATCTCAATAGAGTTGCAGCCAACACTTACTCTCCAGTTCATTGGATTCACCCAAGACAACTAACAAAAGGATGATGATTGACAATGTCCATCCCAAAAAGCAGAGAGCATCTACAACTGCAAGCAAGAGAGATCCATCCATCTGTTTCATGGGATCTAAAACCCTTCTCAATAAGAAGCAGAGTGGGCATCACTATACCCAAATTCTCAAGATAGAGGACTGAATACACATAAGGGAGAAAATGCAACTATAGACCAAACTAGACTTATTATTATTCTAGTCATGGAAGAACTTGTAACTTTGATATAAAGACAGCAGTCAACAGAGGTTCTGAGGGGAGGTAGAGGTAAGAATAGTTGTAGCATGTGTCAGTTTTTAGACATTGAATTGTTCTGCCTGATGTTGTGATGACAGATACAGGCCATTATACATTTTGTCAAAACTGATAAATTGTGTATTGTGAAGTGTAAATGATACATAAACTATAGACCATGTTTAGAAGAAATGCTTCAGTACGTGTTCTTCAATTGTAACAAATATACCACACTAATGAAAGATATTGTTAATGGAGAAAAGGGTGAGAGATGGAGGGGGTGGAATATAGGGAAATTTCCTATATTTTGATATAGCATTAAAGTATTCTAAAGCTTCTTTAAAAAGAAAGAAAAATGTCTATCTCAGGGCAATGCTGGATCCTGTTCAGGGCAGTTTTCAGAATTTATGGTCTATAATCATAGGTAGCAATTACCTTTGAGTAGACCTGGTATTTATACCACTAATTGACATGTGTCTTGCAAGGGATAGAGATTACTGTACTTACTCTCAGTTTATGAGATGGATGGAATGTTTCTTAATTGGACTTATGCTAATAATGGGTCAGTATAAACAACAAATCTTTGGGTCTTCACCTCTAATCTTGTATAGAATTTCATTCTTGATTGCAGGTCCAAGATTATGGCTCTGAAATATGACAGCTGTCCTTACATGGGCAGAGCTTGCAACCACAACTATTTACCTAATGGTCATCAGCTCCCAGTAAGAACACTAGCTGGAAAACAAATTACATGAGTCTTCTCCTTATATTTCTATTCTTACTGTAGATTCTGTAAAGATTGTAAGGCACCTGGAGACATCTAAGAATTAAGTTTTGAGAAAGAGGATAAATAATAAAAATAACAAAATGATCAGACTAAAATGATTAATAGAAATCTCACAATATAATGGGAACTATCATTTTTATGCAGGACCTCTAAACAGCTTATAAACTTGATCAAATAAATTGCATCAATACATAAGTACAATCTAAAAGTTAATTAAAAATTAAGGTAGATTTCCCATATTTATATGATCAGTGGATATTACATGAGTAATAAAAAGAGTTATTTGAAAATTATCATTATTAGGGTATACAATATATGACACAATATATATAAAGTACAAAACCAGACAAAACTATTCTGTGCAATTATAATTCAGGATAATTGCTATCCTTGGAAGTGGGGAGAGGGAACTAGAAGGGAGCTTGAGGATGTCATCTGGGAATACTGTTTATTTGATGGATCTTGATCTGTATCTATATTATATTTCAAGTTTTTATCTTTAGTACTTCAGGATGCAATTATAAGTAAGAGGAATGAAAAAGTGAAAAATTATGCATAATGCTCTATATTCTGTGTTACTCTCATTCATACAGAAAAATAGACCATTTTAAATGTTCACTGCAATTTATGGTTTGAGGTATACATAATCTGTTACTTTTCTTAATTATTTCACGTGAACATATAGATTTAAGTATCCATGTCTTTTCATAAGCATTGTCATAAAGATGGCCAAATGAATAGAAAATTGTTTTTCTCTTATAAATTATATTTCACCCCAGGACTACTTTCAATCAAGGGAATATTTAATGTCCAAATCATATCTGTAGCAGTTTGATATGGTTTATTAATTTCAAAAATATATATTGGATTATGTTTGTAAATTTGTCTGTACCTGGTCATGATTAAATTATGATTAGGGCTTTGATTGGGCCATATCAGTAGGATGTTGAGCCCCCACCCACCAAGGGTAAAGGGAGCCCAAAACTACACAGCAGAGAAGATGAGATACTTGGATGTTTGATATTGGAGATTTAAGCTGCAGCCCAGGAAGTAAGCACACAGAGGAGCAGAGCAGCTCAGCCTGGAGAGAATCAAGCCCTGGGGAAAGAGACAAAGCTGGTCACCTGATAGCCTACAGCTGGCCTTGTGGAGAGAAGACAAACCTAGAGAACCTTCTAGTTATGGCTGACCTTGTGGAGAAAACAGAGGAGCTGAGCCCAGAGAGAAATGAGCCCTGGGAAGAGAAAAACCCAATAAGCCTGAAACCTGGCAGATGTCAGCAACCATCTTGCCCCAACATAGGGCAATAGCTTATGGTGAGGGAATTAACTGTAAGCTTCTACCCCAAGTAAATGCCCTTTATAAATACCAACTGATTTCTGCTATTTTGCATCAGCACCCATTTGGCTGACTAATACAGAATTTGGTGCCAGAGAGTGGGGTCATTCTTTTGCAATTGCCAAAATGTTGGAACAATTTTTTTAAATGCATAAGGGGTATTTTTTGGAGGACTTGTGAGATGCTTGATGGAAAAGGCATAAATAGATTTTAGAGACTGCTGATAGGGAAATGGATGCTGAAGAGTCTTTTTGAGGCCTTAGAAGTAAATGATCAAACTATTATTGAAAACTAGAGGAAAGGCACTCTGTGTTTTAAAACTGCAAAGAACTTAGCAAGATTAAATACTGGTGTTTATGGAAGACAAAATTTGAAAATGGTGAGCCTGGGCATTTAGCTGAAGAACTTTCCAAAGTAAAATAGCAGAATGTGGCTTGGCTTCTGCTTGCCACTTATAGCAAAATGCTAGACAATATAGATAAGCTGAGGGCTAAACTGTTGCACACAAAGAAAACAGAATCTGATTCTGGAAATTATAAGCCTCTGAAAATAAACTTTTAGAAGAAAGCAACCCACTTGAGGATTTAACTAAACTTGGAACTCGTAAATCAGGATTGAAAATGCAATTATCAGGAAAGATTTGTGGAAAGTCATAATGTCTGTTGGCTTGGACCCCTGCTCCTTGTATACTAAACCAACAAGCTTTTTGAGAGAGCTTTATGAACAAAACCACTGTCAACTTAGAATAAAAGGGACATGGAAAGGAGAGATTGAGGGAGAAAGAGCTTTAGGAGAAATACCATGGAACAAAGATATGGAATTAAGACATCACCTTAGGTCAAAACAAGAAATTTACCCATGTGTACAGAGAGGGTGAGTTTGCCCCAGCATCTGAAGAGGGTGAATGTTCCCATCCAATGTTCTGGGAGAGTAATCCACTCCAGGGTACAGAAAGGGTCCAGCACTTTCCTCAATGATTCTGGCAGTTAAGGTCAGCACCCCATAGATCTGAGAGGGGTGGTCCTGTCCCCCATGGATTAGGGAAGGCCAGGAGGTCAACTCATTGCTCTGCGAGAGTTGAGCCTGTATGCCACAGGTTAGAGAGGATGTTGTCTTCACTTCACTGTACTAGAGTGGTTAAGACTCTAACCCAAAGATTGGTTAAGTGTGGCAATCACCCCAACACCCTTGGAGGATGAGATCTGGAGCTTGGTCAATACCCAGATGCTTGATGAGGGTGGAACCAAGAGAATGGCCATTGGGAAAGCCTGTGGTAAATGTGGGTCCCCAAGTGGACCCAAGCAGAAGAAAACATCATCTTAAGAATGACTCTCAGATTTTGAAATTGAATGGAGGATACCCTGCATATTTACGGAACTGTAGAGAACCCATGACTCATGTTTTCCTCCCAATTTCTCTTTATGTTAATGCAAATGTTTATCCTTCTCTGTCCATTTGTGTATTGGAAACAGATAAATTTTTTTTAAGTTTCAGAGGTCTACATATGACAGGACTTTGCCCGAAGCCAAACTGTATTTCTTTAAACTGATTGTGATGTGATTCTATACTTAGCATTGCTATTTAAGTTTTTTTAAAAATTGTAATGTCTTTTTGGAATTCAGAGTGTAGAGTGTAGCAGTTTGATATGGTTTATGAATTCCAAAAATAAATATTGGATTATGTTTGCAAACTGGTCTGTACCTGGCCATGATTAAATTATGATTAGGGCTTTGATTGGGACACATCAGTCAGATGCTGAGACCATGCTCCCTTGGTGAGTGGGATTCACAGATAAAACTATACAGCTGGGCAGAGGAGTTAGTTGGAGTTTTGAGCTTGAGCCCAGGAAGTCAGCACACAGAGAAGCATAGAAGTTGAGCCTGGAGAGTAATGAGCCCCAAGGAGAGAGACAGAGTGGGTCATCTGATAGTCTACAGCTGGCCTTGTGGAGAAAACAGAGGAGATGTGCCCAGAGAGAAATAAGTGCCAGGAAGAGAGTAACACAGGAAGCCTTAACTCTGACAGATGTCAGCAGCCATCTTGCTCCAACACATGGCAATAGGCTTTGGTGAGGGAAGTAACTTACACTTTATGGCCTGGTAACTGTAAGCTTCTACCTCAAATAAATACCCTTTATAAAAGCCAACCAATTTCTGGTATTTTGCATCAGCACTCCTTTGGATGACTAATATAATATCATAAGCAGCATATTCCAGAAGTTAACACCAAGAAGTTTGAAGACCCATCAGTCAGACTAGTTCAAGAGCTCAGCTGTCCTGATTATGCAATTTATAGCCATGCTTGATGTATATTGGTCAGATGAGGAAAACTGCAATGTAAAGCATAAGGGGTGAGTGCTTTCAAATGGAGACATTTTATAGTTCCAGAATGAGTCAAATCTTGCTATGCTTTTTCTTCTATCTGGAAAGCTTGTTCATCTCTTCTCTTGTTATACAGATTTTACTAGACTTAATACAATCTCCAATCTTGCCACAACTCTTTCAAGATCACCCCAGTCAAAACTGACTCTCCCTTCTGGGAACTCCTGTAAAACATGCCGTCAACATCACAGATTTAGCATTTAATTCTTCACTAGTTGTTTCTTGAGTGTTTATCTTATTCCCTAAAAGTAGTGATAAACTAAGGGAACAATATATTTTTTCCTTCTTCTCACACAGTATGGATGGAGTATGATGGCCAAAACACTTGAATTGAAGATTATTGGTTCAAAATGTTGATAATTCTCCAAAAATGGTGATGGCAACATATGGGGTCATTCTTCTCTTCTTTCTATTTTTGAATATGACAGAAAATTCCCTTGAGTGCAGAATTGCCAGATTTAGCAAGTAAACATAGAGGATGCCCAGTTAAATTTGAATTTCAGATAAACAATGGCTAATTTATTATTTTTATTTTTAATATTATACTTAAATTATTATAATTTATTATAGTAAAATGCCATATATTACTTTAATATAATTAAATAACATTATTATAACAGTTTATAATGTGATTTATATTATTTTTATATTATTATATTTTCCCATGGGAAATAGATTTTAGAAATATTCATTTCTTATGAGAAAATCAAATTAAACTGGGTTTTCTGTATTTTTACCAGGCAATCAGGATGGCCATAAATTCAAACATATAATTGGTGATGTTTAATGGACTAAAGGAAAAAATGAAAAAGTGGATGGCAGAAAAAATACAATGTCTTCCATAGTGTGGTCTGGTGTCTCTTGCATAAGAATCCATTATGGGCCCTGTTAAAAAGCCAGCTCCCAGTGCTCTCCTGACCCCACACAAAGCATACCACATTCTAATGGGGTTGTTTATTTGCTAAGGTCTCCAGGTGGTTCTGATACATGATATGAACCATTACTTTCACTGTTGTGGCCTTATTTGAGCTGGTTCCCAACTCTTGCTTTTTTTCAGGGACATGACATAGAGATATTAGTATTCCCATTCAGTGACTCACTTGCTGAAGAATAAAAATCAAATATTGTCACAAATATTTCAGTAGCCTTTAGAATGTTTTAGCTTTTTGAATGTTCATCCAGTGGCCCAGCAACTTAACTAGTGATGTACTTTTCTATGGATTTTATTCAAAATTACGTATAAAATTGTAATTGGGAAATTTGTGACTCTCAATAGTATGTTAAGGTGAGGGCTTCCAAGATAACAACCATCCTGGTTTGATTTGGATAGTTGCATTTTTAGCACTGAAAGACTCATGTTTTGGGCTATCATTTCCAATTGTCCCTGGACAACCTGCCTGTAGTGAATTCTTGATTGATGCATTTATTCCACCAGATTTTGGAAGTATCAGCTTAAAAGTGATTCCCTCCAAAATAATTGCATTGGGGAGGTGAAAGGGAGCCCTGGTAGTGATTGGGGTGGCTCTTGGTGTGGTCACTAGGTGTTTTGCATAAAGGTAACCCAAAATTACACCCTGTCCCCAGGGACAGTAAACATCTAGTATGCACTTGATGCAAAGGTAGAGAGCATATCCCTATTTCTTAATTCAGGTCATCTTTGAAGGGCCATCCCAGCTCCATCAAGTAAGTCTTATCAAAGATATGGCCTTATTTGGGAATGAATGTGATCTTCAGAATGTAGGCAAATGTGTATGCATCAATGTTCTTAAAAGTCCTTGAAACCCTAGAAGTCTTCTAAATATTTTGGGCCTGCAGAAGTGGCCCATTCCTCCCCCACCCTGTTTTGTAAACAATACAGATCTTTTTGCCATGCGAAAAAACACCACACACCATTACCTCACAGGATCTTAACAACTCTCTCCTGACCCATAGGGGTGGATGTGACAGGAAAAGATGGGTGGCATTGAGTGCAGCAGAAGTGAAAGTAGTCAATATTCTTATGATTCTCTGAAAGATAAGGAAGTATTGCATCTAAGTATCAAAAATGTATACATGTACAAATAAAGTAAAAAAAAAACTGTACATGTAATTCCATATACAGACTGAGAGGTGTTTTTGTAAAACTATATGAGACAAAACATTCTAGCAATCTGAGGGAATGATTTATATTACCTTCTGTTTCTCTTCATCCACACATTCATTAATCAAATCCTATCATTTTGTTGACCAAAAGATGAAACAAATATCTAGATATCTTTCTACCACTTCTCCAATGACTTAATTCCCCAGAAAGGCATTCCCTAATCCCCCAATCCTAAATTAGTATCCTTAGTTGCTTTTACCCTTTTTTATAGAATGTTTTAATATTCTTCCTAAATCTTATCACAATGTGAGATGTTTATCACATCTCAAACAATTAGGGACTGCCAAAGAGAAAAACTGCACAATACAATATTAAACAGCCAAGGATTACTTTATTCAATGGGCTGCTTGTAGCACTTTGTTAGTTTGATATAGTTATGAATTCTAAAAATAGATATTGGTTTATGCTTGTAAACTTCTTTGTTCATCTTGGCATCATTAAGTTATGATTAGGGCATTGACTGGGTGATGTCAGTAGGGCATTGAGCCCGACTCCTTGGTGGGTGGGTCTCAAAGATAAAAGACATGGAAAAGGACAGAGTTGGAGTTTTGGGTTTGAGTTTTTCTTTAAAAAATTTATTGAAGTATATCATTCAGACACAAACATACATAAACTATGTGTTCAGTAAACATTGTGAACTTACAAAGCAAACATGCATAACATCATACAATGCTCCCACACATCAACCCACCACAAATACTTCACATTATAGTGAAACATTTGTTGACAAATTATGAAAGAGCATCATCAAAGTATTACTAGTAACTATACTCCATATCTTACTCCCCTATACATTTTTAAAAATCTATTCACTTATTTACTTTTACCCATTTTTACCCCTACCCCCCATTTCTGCTGTTTTGGTGTCCATTTCCTGGGCAACTCTCTATGTCCATTTCCTGCCTTCTCTTCTCATCCTTCTCCTCCTGTCTTCACTGAGATTTTATCCTCGGAAACTCTGATATGGGAGAGAGGCAACCTACTGCCTGTACCACCTTAGTTCCTGATTTTTCAGTGCCTCTCAACTTGGCTCTCCTTTGTGTCACCCTCCTGATATGTCATCATCTTGCTGTGTGCTTCATGGGGCCTGACAGTGAACCTGAACTTGGGGCCTGATGGTGCACCCATGCACAGGGCCTGGTGGCTCACAAGTGTGTCAGGCATGCTGGTGCACATGCTCATGGGGTCGTATGGCACATACACATGTGGAGCCTGGAGGGGGTCACCTGCTCATGGGTCCTGCCAGTGCACCCGTGCATGGGGCCTGATGGTTCACCTGCATGTGGGACCTGATGGCTCACCCACTCATGGGGCCTGGTGGCACACACATGCATGTTGCCTGATGATGCACCTGCTCATGGGGCCTGGCAGTTCAACCATGTACAGGGCTTGAGGGGCTCACACACTCATGGGGCCTGGCAGTGCACCCACACATGGGGCCTGGGGGGCTCACCCACATATGAAGGCTTGTTTGTGCACCCACACACAGGGCCTGGCAGCACACCCATGCACAGAACCTGGTGGGCTGCACACCTTCTATATTTTTCTTTTTTTTCTCTTTACTGGGAGTTCCCATGGATTGAACCCAGGTCCTTCATATAGTAGATGGATGCCCAAAAATTTGAGCCACATCCATCCCCCTGCTATATCTCTTAAGGTTGACTAAAGATACCTAGAGTTACACTCTTTTCCCATACATCATGGTCTTATAATAAATCAGGCTTTGTTTATCACCAGCATTCTAAAAACCAGATCTAGGTAGAAAAGCTAGGTCTGGGGACACATGCATGGTTTCTAATATCGCAAATGTTTAGCCTACTCTGATTATTACCAAATCAGGACAGCAAGAATATTTGCATTGAGTTGGAGTTTTGATGTTGGAGTTCTGATGCTGTTTTAATGCTGGAGCCCAGGGAAGTAAGCACAGAGGAGCTTGGTCTTGAGGAAAGAGAGAAGGCCCCAGGAAAGAGATGAACCTTTTGCCTGATAATTCACAGCTGGCATTATGTAGAGAGGCAAAGCCTAGAAAGCCTCACAATCTACAGCTGACCTTGTGGAGGAAACAGAGGAGCTAAGCCTGGAGATAAATGGAGCACTGGGAAGAGAGGAACCCAAGAAGCCTGAACCCTGGCAAACATCAGCAGCTGCCTTGCTCCAACACAGGGCAACAGAATTTGATGAGGGAAGAAAGTTATGCTTTATGACTCAGTAATGAAGATTCTACCCCAAATAAATGCCCTTTATTAAAACCAACTGATTTCTGGTATTTTGCATCAGCATGCTTTTGGCTGACTAATACACTGCTACAGAAGAGGAGAGAGAGTAGAAATAAATTTCATTGAAACAGAGACAGCAAGCTATTAAAAGGTTGGAGATAAAGCTCTGGAAGAGAGTAATGGGGGCTAATCACTGGGATGGATGAAGGATTTTCTGATGTTGCACTTAGGTAGGTTCAGTTCCTCAGAGAGAGAGCTGAGGGATTTTTTGAGGTTGTGATCAGCACCACTTCATTTGGAATATTTTTCTTTGCAGTAATCAGACCACCTGGAGTATGTAAGGACTAGGAGTTAGGAAGAATATATGGAAATATCCAGATAAGAACCTGTCAGGCTCCTGGATAGCAGGGATGAGAGGGAGAGAGAAGAAGAGGTCAGGGCAAGTTTGATATTTAGGATAGCTAGGATCTGAAGTAGTCTTTTTCCTTATTTTCTCCTTCTGGCTCAATTGGTTTACTCTGTAGCCCAATTTCTGTAAAATTGTTTCAAGGTCGTCAGGAGAGGAGAGGGAGCAGGTAGCAGCATATGACAAGTGAGGCTCACAGCTTGATCTAGAAAAAGTAAAACAGAATTTTACACCACCATTACTGACTTGATAATCAATATATTCCCAATTCTTCCCCTAACGCCTCATCTATGGTAGATACTTGGTATTTTGAGTCAAATGAATGAATAAATGAAAGAAGTTAATAAATTATGAAACTCATTGAAGAAACATTCTTGTGTAAATAGTGGGAGTATTTTAAAACTACAATGAGAAGAATATAAGGAAAAGAATTATTAGAAACCTTTGTAACTTGTTCAGGAAGAATAGTCTGAAAAATAATCTTGGCCTTCTTAGTCTCTGACAAAAATAACTAAAATGAAAATTCAAATAGGGGACATTACTATTGATCTTGCAGAAATAAGGAGAATTATATAGTAATATTATGAACAATTATATGCCAACAAATTAGATAATCTAGGTGAAATGGACATATTTCTAGAAATACACAAATACCTCAAAGTGACTCAAGAAAAATAGAAAATCTCAACAGAGCTACAAGAAGTAAAGAGATTGACTCAATAGTCAAAAAGAAATGCTGATGACCAGATGGCTTCACTGGTGAATTCTACTGAACATTCAAGAATTAACAACTCTTCTCAAATACTTCCAAAATGTGAAGAGGAGAAAACAATACTTAACTTAATCCATTAGGCCAGATTTACACTGTTACCAAAGTCAAGTAAAGATAACATACGACCAGAAAATTTGAGACAAATTACCTTTATGAGCAAAAAATACAAAAGCCCTGAATAATAGGACAATCAGCAAGATGGCAGCAGATTAAGGAGCTCCTAGAATCAGCTTGTGCTGCAGGGCAATTAGTAATCACCCAGAGCTACCTAAAACACCTGTTTGGTGGCTCCAGGAGACCAGAAGAGCATCCTGTAACATCCTTGAAAGAATGGAAGGAGGAAACTGCCCATCTGCAGGGAACATTCATAAGTAGATCACTCATGCCATGGAGGCCTGTGCCCATGCTCCACTAGTGGTACAAGCTGCCTCAGAGGCTATTGTGTTGCTGGAATTGGATGTTCCACTTCCCAAAAATTAGGGAGGAAGAGACATTTGGGCACCAATTTCAGCTAAGGATTAGTAAACTTGGCTGGCTAAGGTATAAACCAAGGACAGCTAAAGTTTGGACATGTCCAATTCAGAAGAGGCTAGTAGCCACCATTTTAACTCTGCCCTCACCATGAGAGGAAATGGGGCTGACTTAAATTCACAATGCTGGTAAGGACCACCTTCTTTCCATCCAGTTAGGATTCCAGCTCTAGCATAAGCCTCAGCCTTACCTCCAGCAGGGAGGAATGTGGGAGGAACTGCACAAGCCTCTCTGGGAAAATACAGGCCACACCATGGAAGCCAGTGATCATTCTACTCCAGGAGCATAAGCCAGCTGGAGAGGTATTCTGTGGCTGGAGTTGGAAGCTCCATTTCCCAAAAACAGTGGAGGAAGCGATGATTGGCCACTGACTTCAGCTATTGATTAGTAAATCCAGCTGGCTGAAGTATAACCCTAAGAGCAGCTAAAGTTTGAACTTGTCTGGGTCAGAAAGAGGTGGTAGTTGCCATTTTGATTCTGTTCCAAGAATAAAGGGGAGGTGGGCTGATTGAAAATCACAGTGACAGTAGGGACTGGCTCCTTTCACCCAGTCTAGCCTAGGTTTCAGCCCCACCTCCAGCAGGGAGGAAGCAGGCAGGCTCTGCACCAGCCTCTCTGTATAACTGCAGGTATATTCAGCTAGCACAGACTGAATAGTCAGAAGTCTACAACAGTAACTATGGTCATTTTGGACCCATATAACATAGACTACTGTCCACACATACAGCTCCATTCCTACCCCAGGCAGGGGAGTAAGTGGTGAGAAACTTCATCAGACTTACTGGGCAACTAGAGTTTAAGCTTGCACAACTTGGATTATTACACACAGCTCTGGTTATGTCTCTACCCCCTGGCAAAGGAGAAAGCTGGGAAGAACTTTATTTGCCCTTGGGCAATGAGGGCAGATTGAACTTCCAGAGCTTACAGCACCAACTACATCCATGCCTCCTACTACACAACCAGCAAGAGAGAAAGAGCAAGCAGACCCTAAACTAAAGAAAGAAATTGAACCCAGAATAAATACATCTAGTAAGCCAAGATGATACCAATATGCCCACAAAAATTACAATCCACACCAAGAAACAGGAAGATATGGCCCAGTTAAAGGAACAAGATAAGCCTCCAGATGACATAAAGGAGTTAGAAAGCTAATCATAGATGTTCAAACAAATCTCCTTAATAAATTCAATGAGAAGGCTAAAGAGATTAAGGATATTAAGAAGACATTGTATAAGTAAAGAAAAATTTGAAAGTGTACATTGAAAAATAGCAGATCTTTTGGGAATGAAAGACACAATAAATGAAATTAAAAATACATTGGAAACCTATAATAACAGATTTAAGGAGACAGAAGATAGGATTGGTAAGCTTGAAGAAATGTTCTTGGAAAGTGAACATACAAAAGAACTGATGAAGAAAAGTTTGCAAAGAATTGAACAACATCTCAGGGAACGGAATGTGTGAACATACATGTCATGGGTGTCCCAGAAGGAGAAGAGCAGGGAAAAAATAGCAGAAGCAATATTTGAAGAAATAATGGTAGAAAATTTCCCAACCCTATTGAAGGACATGGATATCCATGTCCAAGAAGCACAACATTATCCCATCCAAATAAATCCAAATAGAAGAGCTCTGAGACACACACTAATCAGAATGTCAAATGCCAAAGAAAAAGAAAGATTTCTGAAAGCAGCAAGAGAAAAGCAATGCATAACACAGAAGGTGTACCTAATAAGAATAAGTGCCGATTTCTCATCAGAAACCATGGAGACAAGAAGACAGTGATATGATATATTTAAGATGTTGCAGGAGAAAAAATTCCAGCCATGAATCTTATATCCAGCAAGACTATCTTTCAAAAATGAGGGTGAGTTTAGAATATTCACAGGTAAACAGAAACTGTGAGAATTTGAAACAAAGAGACTGACATTGCAGGAAATACTAAAGGGTATATGACAGTCTGAAAAGAAAAAACAGGAGACAGAAGCTCGGAAGAGAGTCTATAAATGAAGACTGTATCAGTAAAAGTAACTAAAAGTCTCAAAAGAGTGGTGAAAATAAAATATGACAGATAAAACCCAAAGGTCAAAATGGGTAAAATAAGAACTGTCTTTAAAATAATAACATTGAATGTTAATGGATTAAACTCCCCAATCGAAAGACACAGATTGGCAGAATGGATAAGAAAATATCAGCCAAATATATGTTGTTTGTTAGAGGCACACCTTAGACCCAAGGATACCAACAGATTGAAAGTGAAAGGCTGGAAGAAGATATTTCACACATTCAGTAAAAAAAAAATAAAAAAGTTGGAGAACCTACAATTATGTTAGATGAAATAGACTTTTAAAGAACACTAGTAATGTGCAATCTGAGGAGGAAGTCAGGAAAAAAAATTCCATTTACAATAGCAGTAAAAGAGTCAAATATTTAGGAAAAACATAACCTATGATGTAAAGCACTTGTATTCACAAAAGTACAAATCATTGTTAAAATAAATTTAAAAAGACCTAAATAATTGGAAGAACATTCCATGCTCACAGATTGGAAGACTAAATATAATTAAGATGTCAATTCTACCCAAACTGATATACAGATTCAATGCAATCCCAATAAAAATTCCACACACATTTTTTAAATAAATGGAAAACATGATTATCAAATTTATTTGGAAGGGTAAAGTGTCCTAGCCAGAAACATATTAAAAAGATAAATGAAGATGGAGGACTCTTACTTCCAGACTTTAAATCATATTACCTTGGTACAGTGGTAAAAACATTTTACTGGCATAAAGACAGACACATAGACGAATGGAACCGAATTGATGGTTAAGAAACAGACCCTCACATCTACGGTCAGGTGATATTTGACAAGCCTGTCAAATGCACCCAGCTCAGACAGAACAGTCCATTCAAAAAATGGTGCCGAGAGAACTGGATAACCATAGTCAAAAGAAGGAAAAAGGACTGGTATCTCACACTTTATACAAAAATTAACTCAAAATGAATAAAAAAACTTAAATATGAAAGTAAGAACCATAAAGCTTCTAGAAGAAATTATAGGAAAATGTCCTCAAGACCTGGTAGCAGGTGGTGGAAATCTAAAGGAGATAAGAGGAAGACTGAGATAGACTTCTGATATTTAATGTATGTAGAAGTTTTAATCAACTTTATTGTAAAAGTGTGGACATGTATAGAGTTGATGGTAACACATTATAGTGAGTAACATCTGGTTTATAAATCGGATTGTGGCTGAAAAGTATAGCCCAGCAATGTAAATACCTATTGGAGGAAAGCTAGAGAATAATCTAGGGACTGAATAACACAGTAAACTCAGAGGTGGATGAGAATTGTGGTTGATGGTACAGATGCAAGAGTGTACTTTGTGAGCTAGAACAGGTGTACATCCCTATTGCAGGGCGTTGGAAATGTGGAGAATCATGGGAAAAATACAACTGGAGTGACTTATGGACTGTGGTCCACAATGATAATGTAATATTCATGCATCTAACCCAAAGATGTACTGTGTTAATAATGGTGGAGTATGGAAAAATTGTGCCAAATATATTCTGTGGACCTGGTAATAGTCTGATAATATTATCTCATAATCTGTAACAAATGTTACACTACTGTGTGGTGTGTTGATGAAGGGGTGATGTATGGGAATCCTCCACATGTACATGGTTGTTTTCTATGTTTCACAATTCTGTCATAAAAAATATGTTTAAAAAGTAATAACAGGGTGGGTTGGGAGAAAATACACCAAATGTAAGATACGGACTTTAGTTAGAAAGATTTTTATGATATTCTTTCATCATTTGTAACAAACGTCCCACAACAATGCAAGGTGTTGGTAGTGGATTGATGTGTATGGGACCCTTGTATGATGTTATGCATGTTTGCATTGTAAGTTCACAATGTTTACTATAGACTTATTTTTTATATATGTTCATATATAAATGATATAATAATAATAGTGTGGGTTGAAGGGAAAATATCCCAAATGTAAGATACTTTGGTTGGGAGTAGTATTTTGGTAGGATGCTCTTTAACTGGTTAAAAATATTTCACAATAATGCAAAGTATTGTTGATAGGATGAGTTATGATGTCCCGGTGTGATGTTATGTATGTTTGTTTTGTAAGTTCACAACTATTACTACACACTTATTGTTTATGTATGTGCATATATGTGTGACATACTTCAATAAATTTAAATATATATATATTTTTAAAATCCTCAACAAAATACTGGTAAATGGAATTCAACAGTAGATTCACCAACAGCATGACCAAAGATTTTTCTCAGAACTCTATTGATGGTTCAACATAAGAAAATCAGTCAGTTATTTGATGTCAATGCTGAAATACAGAAAGTTTTCCCTCTCATATTGGTTAGAAGACAAGAATGTCTCCTTTCACCAGTACTGCTCATCATTGTACTAGAAATTCTAGCAAGAGAAATTATAAAAGAAAAAGAAATAAGAGGCATCGAAATTTGAAAGGAAGAAGTAAAACTATGTCTATCCACAGATGTCATAATCCAAAAGAATTGACAGGAAAACAATTAGAGCTAACAAAGACTTTGTGGGATACATTATTAACATACAAAATTCAACTGTGGTTCATTGGCTTATTTTGGTAAGTGCTTTTCTAAGAAACTAGTCATCATTTCTTTGAATTGACAATAGCATTTTTTTTTAAATGGGAGAACATGATGTGTAGGTTACAAAATACTGCCCCTTGAGGCCAGCCAAACAGAACTCAAAAGCTTCTCTTTAAACCTTATTTTAAGAACCTAGACTAGAGATGCCAGCAGCCAGGAGCCCAACAAGAGAGAAACCTGAGAATACAGAAATGGCCCACAGGCAATCAGAGGGCTTTTTTGATTAACAGATGAGTCAGACTCTTTCCTGTGCATGGTATTGCTCTGATCCAGATGAATGGATTCAAGGGAGCCTGGCTCTTGCAGTACTTCCCTCCTGTAGATCCCCAAGATCCCAACCTGGGCTCCTTATTTTGGATAAAGCAATTCTGGAGGTCTTCTTGCCATCTTCAACTAAAGAGTCTGTCTAATATCCTCTAGCATATTTTTCCTTTTAGACCATGGCTGAAAAGTTTTACTTCCAGATAAAGCTAATAAAAATTTTAATGACAATTAAATTTTAAGTAAGAAATGAATTATACACAAAGAAGTAATGATCACTTCAGACATTTGCCTCCTCCTCCTCTTTACCACCATGCTCTGTATGAGGTTGTATTCTTCAAAGCTAAGGGGGACCTGTGCCCCTTGACCCCTGCTGCCTGCTTCACTCCATGGTTCTCTTATTTCTCTTCTAGTTGTAGGGAAGGGTCACTCCTGGCAGAGTCTCAGGTTTTGGACAAAAATTCTCTAAGCCTGAGTCTGCAAGAGAGATTGCAGGAGAATCAAGACCATCTATTCAACAAAAGGTTTTGGGGGAAATGGATATCCGCATCCAAAAGAAAGGAGGACCCCTATCTTACACTTTATACAAAAATTAACTATAAATGGATCAAAGACCTAAATATAAAATCTACAACCATAAAACTTTTGGAGAAAATGTAAGGAAATATGGTCAAGCTTTTATAATAAGTGGTGGTTTATTAAACCTTACACCCAATGCATGAAAAAGAAAAGAAAAAATAGATAAATGGGACCTCCTCAAACTTAAACACTTTTATGCATCAAAGGACTTTGTCAAGAGTTGAAAAAGAAACCCACTCAATGGGAGAAAATATTTGGAAATATTTCCTCCAGAAGCTAATTATAGAACTGTCACATGATCCAACACTTCCTCTACTAAGAATATATCCATAAGAACTGAAAAATGTGATGTGAACAGACACTTGCACAACAATGTTCATAGTGGCATTATTCACAGTTGCCAAAAAATGGAAAGAACTCAAATGTCTATTAACCAGCGAATGGATAAACAAAATGTGTTATGTACATTTGATGGAATCTATGCTGCAGTAAGAAGAAATGAAATTGGGACACCTAGAAAACTCATGGATAAATCCTGAAGACATTATGCAAAGTGAATTAACCAGACAGAAAAGAACAATTATTGCATGGTTTCACTAATATGAACTAAATTTGAAAAATAATTGCATGGAGTTAAAACCTAGTGTATAGGGTATTAGCAGAAAAGAGGAGGGCTGAGAAGGAGTACTGATGCTTAATGTATGTAGAAGTTTTAACATGTCTGTAAACGTGTGGAAATGGATAGCATTGATGGTTACACATTACAGTGCATAGCAGCCTGTTTATAAAAGGGATTGTGGAGGAAAAGTGTACTCTAAGGATGTAAATGTCAATTGAAAGAAAGCTGGAGAATAATCTACATATTTTATAACACAATGAACCCAGAGGTGGATGAGAATTATGGTTAATAGTACAATTTCAAGAATGTCCTGTGAACAAAATGGATGTATGTCACTATTGCAGTATGGTGAGAATGTGGAGAAGCATGGGAAAAATACAATTAATGTAACTTATGGACTATAGTCAACAGAAATACTGTAATATTCTTGTATCAATGACAAAGATATAGTATGTTAGTAATAACGGCATATGGAAAAAATATGCCAAATGTATGCTAAGGACCATAGTTAGTGATAATATCTGAAGATATTATCTCATAATCTGAACAAAATATTCCAATTGTGTGGTGTGTTGCTGAAGGGATGTTGTTTTGGAATTTCACACCTGTGCATGATTGTTTTATAAGTTCACACTTCTGTAATAAAAATATTTAAAAAAATAAAAAAATTTAAAAAGTGGACAAAAGACTTAAATAGACCATTCTCTGAAGAGGAAATGCAAAAGACAAAAACCACATGAAATAAATGTTCAACATCATTAGCTATTAGGGAAATGCAGATCAAAACTACACTGAGGTATCATTTCATACCTCTTAGAATGTCCATTATTTAAAAAAACAGAAAACTACAAATGATGGAAATGATATAGAAAAATAGGAACACACCTTCACTGTTGGTGGGAATGTAGAATGATGCAGCCTTTGTAGAAGACAGTTTGGTACTTCCTCAAGAAACTAATTATAGAACTGCCATATGATCCAGCAATCCCTTTATGAGGAATGTATGCAGAAGAACTGAAAGCAAGGACATGAACTGACATTTGCACACTGATATTCACAGCAGCATTATTCACAATTGCTAAAATATGGAAAAAACTCATGTGTCCTTCAGCTGATGAATGAATTTTTAAAATGTGGTATATACATACAATGAAATACTTTTCAGCTGTTAGAAGAAATGAAATTGGGATACATATGAAAACATGGATCAATCTTGAAGACATTAAGCTGAGTTAGATAAGTCAAACACAAAAGGACAAATTTGTGTAGTCTCACTAATATGAAATAAAATGAATAAACTCAGAGGTAAATTCTACAGTATAGGTGTATTAGTCTGTCAAAGGGGTGCTGATGCAAAGTACCAGAAATCTGTTGGCTTTTATTAAGAGTATTTATTTTGGGTAGAAACTTACTGTTATAAGGCCTTACAGTGTCCAACTCAGGTTGCTTTCTCACCAAAGTCAGTTGCCATGTGTTGAAGCAAGATGGTTGCTGATGATGTCTGCCTAGTCTCTCAGGATTTCTGGTATCAGTCCCTGGTATAGTTTTCATTTCATCCTGGGCATTCTCAGCTGCTCAGCTGCTCTGTTCTCTTCAGCTGCAACCTATCTGAATGGCTCATCTCTCCCAGGAGCCCCAGGATCAAACATGACAGAGCTTATTCTCTCTCTTCTTATGTCTTTTTGAATGAATACCCATTTTTATCAGCCTACCAAGGGGGTGGGGACTCAACTTGAGTCACACACTAATAATGTGGTCAAATCAAAAGCCCTAAATTGATTTTATCAAGTAAACTTAAAACCTTTGGATTCAATACAATCAAAGGGTATCACATCCAGAGGAATAGATTAGTTAACAAACACAATCTTTCTCTTTTTTGGATTCATAAATAATCTCAAACTGCCATAATAAGTTGCTAAGAAATAGAATATTTGTTGAGAATGGGAGCTGATGCTTAATATATGTAGAATTTTTAATAAAGTTTATTGTAATGTGTGGAAATGAATAAAATTGATGGTAATACTTTACAGTGAGTATAACTAACACTGCTGATTAATGAAAGTGATTGTGACTGAAAGGAGTCTGTGGCTGTAATATTTCAATTGAAAGGAAGCTAGAGAATAATGTACAGGCTGTATAACATTGATTTTGATGGTGGATGAAGATTGTGGTTAATAGTATAAGAATGCTCTTTTACAAAGTTTTAAGAATATGATGATACATGGGAAAATTACAACTAATGTAACAAATGTATTATAGCAAATAGTAATATTGTAAGTTTTGAAGCATTGGCAAAGAAGATATTATATCAATTATATACAGCATTAGAGAGGTATAAGGAGATATGGGATTTTTCCTTTTGGAGTAATGAAAACATTCTAAAATTGACTGAGATGATAGCACAACTCTGTAATGAATATGAGAGCCACTGAGTGTATACTTTGAGTGGATTGTACAAAGCATGGGACTGTATAGCATAATGAATCCTGTGGTGGAAGAATGACTGTAGTTAACCAAACAAATATGAGAACATTCTCTCATTAATGATAACAAGTATATAATACTAATACAGAGGGTCAATAACCAGGTGGGTTGGTGGAAAAATACACCAAATGTAAGATATTGGCTATAGTTAGATAAGTTTTGATCCTACTCTTTCATAGTTTGTAAATTCTTTCACTACAATGCAAGTAGTTGATGGTGGGTTAATATTTGGGAGCCCTGTATGGCGATATGCATGTTTGTTTAGTAAGTTCACAAATTTTACTATACACTTATTGTTTATGAATGTTCATATATGGATGACAATCTTCAATTATAAAAACTTTATTTTTTTTTAATTTAAAAAACATAAGAAAGGAATAACAAGTTTGTTTTAATTTTAAACACATAAGAAAATTCAAACCCTCCTTTGAAGCAAATGCTGAATTTATTTTTAACTTAATCCTACTCTAACCAAACAATATTATCCTTAACCTTAAACTAACCCCCACCATATACTGTCCCCAATCCTAACTTTATATTGAACCAAACCATAACCAATCACAAATTGTATATAAAACATTGGCCTTAACATTACCCATAACCCTAAGCATAATCTTTAAAAATTTTTTTTTCTTTTTTTAAAAGAAGCTCAGATTACATAAATTTTACATGAAACCATACGGGATTCCCATATGCCCCATTCCCTACAACTCCCATATTTTCCCACTTTAACAGCATCCTTCATTAGTGTGGTATATTTGTTACAATTGCTGAATACTTTTTTAATCGTTGACACTAAGCATAGATTATAGTTTTCATTGTAGTTTACACTCTCTCTTGCACAATTTTGTAGGTTATTGAAAGATATGTAATGGCCTGTATCTGTCATTGTAATGTCCTTCAAGACAATCCCCAAATCCCCAAAATGCTCCCATATAACACCTGTTTTTCCCTCTCACTGCCCTCAGAAGCTCCAGTGACCTCTGCCTCCACATCAATGATATAATTTCTTCATTACTAGAATCATAATAAGTCTATAACACTATACCAGTAAATCTAGTTTAGTTCATAGTTCATTCCCCAATTCTGAGGATTCTGGTATGGTGCTGTCAACTCCACCTTTAATTCAGAGGGGCTTAGATCCTATAGGGCAGATGGATGGGATTTTTTGCTTGCAATTGAAGACTCAGTTCCTTGGCATGGTCATTGTCTATCATTACCTCCTTGTTAGTTGTCCTAGGTGAGTCCAATGTATGAAAGAGTAGGTGTTGCAACTCTGTTGAGACTCTTGGCCCAACTGGTACATGGACAGCTCAGCAATTTTAGTCTCTTGGTCATACAACTATCAACTCTAGTACTAATTGTAGGTTCAAATAGAAGTGTCAGAGGAGCCATTTTATGGAAAACACAACTGAGTCCAACTCTGTCACATGGGGGAGCATAAATTCTGAAGTAGGGCTCACTGGCAAGTCACCAAACCCCTGAGTTATCTGTCCTGATTGTATTGTCTGGATGTCTCCAGAGCTCTCATAAGCCCTGCTATTTGGGGTAGTATTTACTTTGGCAGTCAATGAGATACTGCTGAGTTGTGCATAAGCATAACCTATGGAATGACCTCCCAACTCACTTTGAAATCTCATAGCCATATAAACTAATTTGCCTTTAACTTTTCCTCCTTTTGGTCAGCATCTTTTTCTAATTGCATTACTAGTTTGTGCTTGGTAGTAATCCCTTAGTGCCAGGGAGGATCATACCTGCGATTCATTTCCCACACTGGGCAGGGGCAGGTAATGCACTTACAGGCTGAGTTTGTATTAGAGAGAGGCCACATTTGAACAATGAGGCTCTCAGGAGGTAACACTTAGGCACCCTAAGAGCTTTGTCATGTATGTTTTTTGAATATTTTATCCCAATCATTGGCTTATGAATTAATTTTCTTTAAGGTATATTTTGATAAATGGAAGATATGATTTGATGATATTTAATTTGTCAACTTTATATTTAAAATAAAATTAACAGCTTTATACTTAACATTTATGTTTAAGCCAATCTATCTCAGACTCAGTTTTTGCATGGTATATAGAAGGAATCATTTTGTATTTTTCCATGTATTATTGAGTTTTTCCAACCTACTTTCCCATTTGAATTGTTTTGATGCCTTTTAAAAAAATTTAACAGACTACATGGTTCTATATCTGGATTTTCTACCCTGTTATATTTATCTATATGTCTTTCTTATGCCCTTTCCATAATTCTTGTTTATTGTAGCTTTACAGAAATCTTGAAAGTCAATTATTGTAAATCCTCCAGAAATGTTCCCGTTTTAAAGATCTTTCAACTATTCTAGATAATTGGCATTTCCAAATAAATTTGAGAATCATTTTGTCAACTTTTACAAAAGAGCATTGTGGATTTTTTTGGATTGTGTATAAAATATTATTTAGATGAGAACTGATATCAATAATGAGCCTTCTCAATGATGAGCATATTATCTCTTTCCATTTTTTAGGGCTTCTTTAGTTTTTCCTAGTAGTGTTTTGTAAAAGTTAGTGTAGAGACCTTTCACACTTTTATTATTTTTCATTCTGCCTCTTGCATTTTTTAAGGTATTGTGAAAGAAATTTTGAAAAATTAAAAACAAATATTTTGTTGCTAATATAAACAAATATCGAATTTTTAGGTTGACTTTGTATTCTAAGACCCTGTTAAAGTCATATAATAGTTGTAGTGCACTTGATGATGATTCAGGTGATTTTCTATGTAAACAATAACATTGTAAATGAAGAGAGATAGTTTACTTGTATATATGTTTCCTCTATCTGTCTCTCTGTCTCTCTCTCTGTATCCATCTCTCTCCCTTTTTGCTCTTACTGCAATGGCCTGGTCCTCCAGAATAATGTGAATAAAAATGGCAAGAGAAGACATCTTTGCCTTTTTCCCAATTTAGAAGGAAAGCATCAAATAATTCATCTTTAATATTATATTTTTATAGACACTCTTTACCATGTTGAATAAATTCCTTTGAATGCTAATTTGCTAAGCATTATTTTAATGAAAGAATGAAAATTTGGGCAAATGGTTTTTCAGTATCTAATAGGATGATCAAATAGATTTCTCATTTTTGTTTATTTTTAGTTTATTAATGTGGTGAATTTTATTAATTGATTTTTGCACTGATGGGTGAATCATGGGCTTTATCATTTCAGCATATTTATTAGTTCAATTTACTAAAAATTTCTCAAGGAATTTCTCATAAAACAAAACAATGAGGGGCATTTCAAAGAGACACAAGATCCAAAGGAAAGAGCTCGCAAAATTTAAACTATTTGGGGAATAAAATAAATAAAGCAACACAGGATTATAACTCAATAAATAAGATATCTATATGTATCTATATAATATAAATAAATGGGGAAGTGACTAATCTTTTGTGCATATGACTTCAAATCATTTATGTAGATCCTTCCCCCTCAAGAAAATGGAGTAACAGGTGGGTCTTTTAGGTTGGTTATGCTTAGGGGTTTGCAGTTGAAGAGTAAAGTTTGGAAAGGTTGAAATAATTAAATTTATAGTGGAGAAAACTGTCAAGCACTAACAGCCAGTAGACCAAGTTTGATTCATCAATTAGAACTCATGTTGATAACATGTACCCTTGATATGAGTGTTTTGAGAATTCCACTTTACTCCATGGGTTGTACTCTCAGAAACTCATGACACCAGACTAAGCATGAGGAAAACATCATACAAACCCAATTGTGGGACATCCATAAAATACCTGACCAGTACTCCTTGAAACATTCAAGGTCTTTAAAAATAAGAAAATTCTGAAAAAGTGTCATAGTCCAGAGAAGCCTATGGGGAAAATTAAATGTAATAGGATATCTTGGATGAGATCTGGAATGGAGAAAAGACCTTAGGTAAAAACTAAAGAAATCCAAATAAAAAATGGAATTTAATTAAAAATAATGGACTGATTTTATTTTGTTAATTGTGATGAATGTACCATAGTAAATTAAAATTATTGTATGGAATGCTGTGTGTGTGGTATGTGGGAACTCTTTATAATATTTTTGCAACTTTTCTGTAAATATGAAAATATTCTAAATTAAAAAATTGTTTATATACAAAAATTAAGGTTGATAGATGGATACAGGAATGGGTTCATGGATTGCTGTGCAATAAAACAAGTATAGTAAAATCTTATTCATAAAATATATGTGATGGCTATAAAAGGATTCAGGGTAAAGTTCCTTTAACTTTGCTGTACATTTGAAAATATTCATTACAAAATGAAAAATATGTTTAGGTAATTAAAATATTAGTCTTATTAATCTTTCCTTTTTAATGCAACATTCTTCTTAATTATTTACTGGCATGATTATATATACAAACTTCAAAAAATAAAAAAAATCATTATTGCAATTCTCTTCTGGATATTGCCTTATACATTTCATATCATATTATTATTACTGAAAATAATTTTATCATAAGGATGTATGGTTAAAAGTTATTCCCACTGAGTATCAAGTCATGAGATTTGCTACTGCAGTGTACAACCCAGTGTGTATGATCCAGACTTTCCCATCTTGTGGGAAAGCCTGTAATGGAGGAAGTGTCAAGGCCATGGTGGGGTTCTTGCTATACTCTGCAGCAGGCATCTGGACACTGGAATCTTCTACTCTGGCAGCAAGTAAAAACCCAGGAATTTGGAGTAAGGCAAGAAGGGGGAAATGGTAATGTCCCATCGTATCCTGTAAGGAAAACCCCAAAACATGTTTTTATGACTGATTTTGTGATCCCAGTTTTATCCCCAGTTTTGATTAGTCAGGAATGTAGGGTAAAACTTCAGATGTATCTTTATATTTTCTATTTAAATTGTTTGAAAATAATTATAAACAGCATTAATATTTTTTTACCATTTATAAATCATTTTAACAACTCCTCAAATGAATTAGACATTCAAGGCAGAGGGCCACTGAGACCTCCCTCTCCATTTCTTTTAATTTTTAGCTCCAATTTCCTGATTTTGGGGAACAGCACAAGGATACTTAGCTCCTCCATTGCCTCAGGTGTTTCACTTCCACATTTGAGTCCTTGCATATATAAATGAAACTCCACTTTCTCAGCCCCCCAACTCTTAAATAAAGGTATTAGAGGAGTGATGGAGGAAGAGCTTCCTAGGCATTGCAAACAACTTCAGATGTATAGGTCTGTTGGCTAGAATGGTCCAAGTGGCAGGGCTGCTCTCATTAAAACCCAGATCTGTTACAGGGCCTCAGTCAAAACTGAAATCCACACATTTACCTGGAAAAAGCATTGAAGCCGTGTCACTGAGTGTGGAAATTGCTGCCTACCAAACTCAAAGAAGTCTACTAGTTATTGTACTTCCTTGTTAATAGTGGAAGGCATGAAATGTGCTCATTTGTCCTCTATTTAGGAGGGGATGTCTCAGTATAGCCCAATCACTGTACTAAAAACAATTTCACTGATCATCGCAGTACTTAACTCCCAACATCTGTAGCACTAAGGCCTCCAAGGTACTCACTACTTCTTGTTCACCTAGTCTAACATTGCATCATTATCTGAAAGGGAGCATTTTGATGAGGTCCTTTCTCCAAGATTCCAAGAGCCATCCTAGCATTTTGATAGCACCATTTCTGTGTCTTTGCCAGGGTTTACTCTTCTATCAAGGAAGAAATCTCTCTCATGAATAAATTCTTCCTTATCCAACTGATAACCCTTAATTTTTCACCCTCAGGATTCAGTCCTATATATACTCTTCTGTCTAAGGCTGATATACATTGGCTAGGTCCTGCAGCTACTTTGAAGAATAACTCTGTTTGCTCACTTAGAAGGCCCATTATATATGTTATAACTTAAAGTTACTTATTGGTTGTCAAAAAAGGGAAAGGTGTTAAGAGCCTGTGGGGAAATGGGTGGTTTCTTGCAAGACAAAATATCTGTATTGAGATAACATTGGGGCAAGTCTTCATGACTTGGGATTTCATAATGTATTCTTATATATTACACCAAAGGCACAAGCAACAAAAATAACAATAGATTATTCTGACTTCATCAAACTACAATATCTTTTGTACATCAAAGGATATTGTCAATAAATTGAAAGTTACATGACAGATTGGTAGAAAATAGTTACAAACTACATTGGATAATGGCTTAATGTCCAGAATTTTAAAATAATTTTTATAATAAAACAACCAAAAGACAAATAACCCAATTACAAATTGGGCAAATGACTTGAACAGATATTTTTTTCCAAAAAAGATATATAAATGGACAATTTATGAAAAGATGTTCAATATCATTGGCAATTAGAGTAATACAAATCAAAACCATTATGAGATGTCAGTTACCCTTTAGGATGGCTACTATTTAAGAAAATAAGAAAAGAAGATAACAAGTCTTCATGTGTTAAAAGGATGTAGCAAAATTGGAACTCTAGTACATCTTGAGAATGTAAAATGATGCATCACTGTGGAAAGCAGCAATATGGCAGTTGCTCAAAGAATCAAATAGAGAATTACATATGATTCCACCATCCTGTTTCTAGGTGTACACACAAAGATAGGGAAAATAGGATCTAAAACAGATACTTGTACACCAATGTTTATAGGGACACTATTTGCAATAACGAAAAGCAACCAAGTGCACATCAACAAATGAATGGATAAATGAAATATGGTACATACACAATATGGAATATTTGGCCATAAGAAGAAGTTCTGAAACCTCCTGAGGCATGGAATATCCTTATAAACAGTATGCTCAATGAAATAAGCAAGACACAAAAGGACAAATATTGCATGATGTTACTCATTAGAAATGAGGAGTAATAGTAATAGTATTAGAAATATTAATACTATTAGTAAATACTAATAGTAATAGTATTAAAAATACTAAATAGTAATAGAAAGTAGATCAGAGTTTATCAGAGGATAGGAGGAGGGGAAAGGCAGATTATATGTTTGGTGTGTATGGAGTGTGTGTAAATAAAATTAAAAAAAATTTTGGATTGGAGATGGGGTTAGGGTTAAGGTTATAGTTAAGATTAGGGGTTTGTTAGAGTTGGGCTAAATCAGGGTTAGAGATAAATTTAGGGTGTCATTAGAGTTAGATTCAAAGATAGGTTTAGGGCTCACTGTAGGCATTTGCTTATGCAAATGGAATTTGGAGTTAAGGTTCAGTTTAGAGTTAGTGTTAGCTTTGCTTATGGTTAGTATTATGATAAGGCTTTCAGTTAGGGTTGGGGTTAGGCAAAAGTTTATGTTTTGTTAGGGTTAGAGTTAGGTTTAAGATTCTGCTTAAGGTTAGGCTGAGGTTTGGGTTAGATTTAGGTTTAGGGTTAGGACTAGAAATAGGGGGTCAATTAGGGTTATACTTTGGTTTAGACTTAATGTTAAGGTTAGATTAAGGGTTAGGGTTAGGTGGAGCTGTATGTTAGGATAAGAGTTAGTTATGTTTGGTGTTAGAGTCAGTGTTCATGATTAGGTGTAATGGGAGAAATTAGGCTTATAATTAGAGGTAAGGTTTTGTTTAGCATTAAGATTATACTTAGACACCAACTAGCAAGGAAACTGGAGAGAGACCTTGACCAAAAGGGGGGAAATGTAAATACAAATGAGGTTTTATGGCTAAGAGACTTCAAAGTGAGTCTGGAGTTCACTCCAGAGGTTATGCTTATGCACACCCCAGCAGCATCTCATTGACTACCAAAGTAAATACTACCTTAAATAATGGAGCTCATGAGGTTTCTGAAGACATCCAGTCACTATAGTCAGGGCAGATAGCTCAGGAGATTTTTTGTCTACAGAGTGGGCTGTACTTTGGGATATGTGACAGAGTTGGATTCAGTTGTGGTTTCACTAAAGTGGCTATTCTGACACTTCTATTTGAATCTACAATCAATACTAGAGTTGATAGGTGTATGTCCAAGAGACTAAATCTTTTACCCATTCATGAGCCAGCTGTGCACTGAATTTCAACAGAGTTTCAAAACCTCCTCTACAGTTCATTGGACTCACTCAGGACAACTAAGAAGGAGATGATAGACAATGATCATGCCAAGGAACTGAGCGAGTCTACAACTGCAAACAAGATAGTTGCATCCATCTGCCCTGTGGGATATAAGTCCCCTCTCAATTAGAGATGGAAAGCATATCACCATCCCAGAATCCTTAAGATTGGGTAATGAAATATGGACTAAGTAAACTTACTGGTATTCTATTATAGACTTATTTTAATTTTAGTAATGGAAGAAATTATATAATTGATGTGGAGGCAGTGGCCACTGGAGGTTCTGATTGGAGAGAGAGGGAAAAACAAGTGTAATATGGGGCATTTTCAGGACTTGGGAATTCACCTGAATGACATTTCAAGGACAAGTAGAGGCCATTATACATCTTGTCATAACTTAAAAAATTGTGTGGGTGAGAGTGTCAACTATAATGTAAACTAAAATCTATGCTTAGTCATAATGCTCCGAAATGTGTTCATCAATTGTAACAAACATACCACATTAATGAAGCATTTAGTTAATCAGGGAAAATGTGGGAGGGGTAGAGATCAAGCATATGGGAATCTCCTATATTTTTTAGTTAATATTTATGTAATCTAAGTATCTTTTTAAAAAAGTAAAAACTATATTTTAAAAAAACCAGCTATAGGAATCCCAGAAGATGGGGGATGGAAGCTTCCAGGAGCCAGGGAGGTTTGCAGGGCATAAGGGGAAGCTCCAGTGCCATGGGGGCAATTGTATAGGGCAGCTGGAGATGGGGCCCAGTCAAGCACCAAGGGAAAGGAGGGCAGCAGGGTGATTATGGCAGTGTAGCAATGTACAGATGAGCACTGGAGGAGTGGTCAGCAGTGGGGCAATGTGGCCAAAAGAAGGAATGACCTAGTCAGATGACAAAGGCATGAGAGAAACGTGCAATTATTTGTTTATTTTTTCCTCCCCTTCCTCAATCACATACCTGCAGAGAAGTGGGCCACAGGGTGACTGATTGGTGGTCACAAGCAATCCATGAGAAGGGACCTAGCCAGTCATGGATGGACTGAGAAGAAGGCTCTGTTTCAATTTTTCTCTTCCCTTCCCTTCCCTTCCCTTCCCTTCCCTTCTCTTCTTATCTCCTCTCTTTTATTTTCTTTTTTGTTTCACCCTTTCCTAACCCAGATGCCTGCAGAGAAGTGGACCAAAGGGTGCTTGGCAAGCATGGGCACTGATGAGGAGGATCCTAGCTGGTCAATGTTGGCTTGAGAGGAAGAAGTGACTTTCTTTTCTTTTCTTTTCTTTTCTTTCTCTCTTTCTCTTTCATTATTTCTTCCTATCATTCTTTTGTTCTTTCATTCTTTCTTTCTCCCTTCTTCCTTTCCTCCTTGTCCAGGTTCCCATGGAGAGGTGAACTGTGGAGTGATTTATTGGTGGGCAAGGGCAGCTGACAGGGAAAAGCCTTGGCAGAAGTCTGTGACCTGAGAAGGAGGACCTCCTTTTTTCTCTTGTTGTACTTCTTCTTTCTCTACTCCTCTTACTTTTTTCCTTTCTTCCTTTATATCTTTTATCTTCATTTATTTTTTCTTTTCCTATTTTTCTTTTTGGTTCTCATTTTTTATTTTATTTTTATATATGGTTTTAATTTTTATTATCCTACTTTTAATTTTTAATTTATATATATATATATTTTTTCTCTCATATATATTTTTTCTTTTATTTTTCATTTAAATATGAAAAGAGATATCTTGATTAAAACATTACAGGTACTGGTCCCAGTGAAAATATACAGAACATTACACCAAAAAACAACAGGATATGCATTCTTTTCAAGTGCTCATGAATTCTTCTCCAGGAGAGATTACATGTTAGGGTTATTGAACAATTCTCAACACATTCAGAAAGATTGAAATTATACAAAGTACTATCTCTGACTACAATAGAATGAAGGTGAACATCTATAATATGTGCAGAACTGGAAAATTCACAACCATATGGAAGTTAAATACACACTCCTTCACATTCACTGGGTCAAGGATGAAATTGCCAAAGAAATTTGTAAATATCTCAGAGCAAATGAAATTGAGAAAACAACATATTAAAACATGGGATGCAGTGAAGGCAGTGTTGAGAGGGAGACTTATGACCTTGAATGACTACATTTAAAAAGAGAGTGTTAAAATAAAAGATGCAACTTCACATCTGGGGGAACTAGAAGAAGAACAGCAGTCTAATCCCAAAGAATACTTAAGGAAAGAAATAACAAAAATTAGAGCTAAATTAAATTAAATTTTGAATGAAAAAATAGAGCAGACATAATTAACACAGCCAAAAAGAGTTTATTTTGTGAAGAATAAAATTGGCAAACCCTTAGCAAGACTAACAAAGAAATAAGAAAAAGATGCAAATAAATAAAATCACAAATGACAGAGAGTATATCACCACTGACCCCACAGAAATAAGGAATATCATTAAAGCATACTCTGAAAAACTGTATGTAAACAGGTAGGACAATTTAAACTAAATGAGTGAATTTCTATAAACAAATGAATAACCTCCACTGCTGAAAGAAGAAATAGAATACCTCAAAAGACTCATCACAAGTAATGAGAATAAATGAGTCAATAAAACTCTTAAAAACCAAAGAACCCCAGGACTAGGTGGCTTCACAGGTGAATTCTACCAATCATTCTGAAAAAAACTAACACCAATTCTTTGCAAATTCTTCCAAAAAATTGAAGAGGAAGAAATATTACCTAATTCATTCTATTACACCAATGACACCCTAATAACACATAAAGACACTACCAAAAATGAAAATTACAAACCAATTTCTGTAATAAACTTAGATGCAGAAATTTTTGCAAATTGAATCCAACAGCACATCAAATGCTCAAGTAGGTGTTATCCCAGATATTCAAGGGCATTTCAAAATAAGAAAATCAATTAGCATAATATACCACA
The DNA here is from genome assembly GCA_029593785.1 of Cabassous unicinctus. Classification (NCBI taxonomy): domain Eukaryota; kingdom Metazoa; phylum Chordata; class Mammalia; order Cingulata; family Chlamyphoridae; genus Cabassous; species Cabassous unicinctus. Next base: position 35,384 of record JAQZBX010014218.1, read on the forward strand.
TTAGCAGACCAAGGAGAAAATTTCCTAGCATCTCTATCGACTTATGAAAGGTATTTGACAAAATTCAACATCATTTCTTGATAAAAAAAAAAAAAAACACTTTGAAAGATAGGAATACAAGGAAACTTATTCAACATAATAAAGGGCATATATGAAAAACCAACAGCTAACACCATACTTAATGGTGAAAGGCTAAATACTTTCCTTTAAGATCTGGAACAAGATAAGGATGTCCAATGTCAACATTTTTATTCAAAATTGTGTTAAAAATTCTTGTTAGAGCACTTAAGCAAGAAAAAGAAAAAAATGCTTCCAAGTTGAAAAGGAAGAAGTAGAATTTTCACTATTTGCAAATGACAGGTTCCTATATATAGAAATTCATGAAAAAATCTACAAAAGGTACTATAGCTAATAAATGAGTTGAATAAAGTGGCAGGATATAAAAACAACATGCAACAACCAGCAGTGTTTCTTTACACTAATAATGTGCAATCTGAAGAGGAATTCAAGGAAAACTTCCATTTACAATAGCAACCGAAAATAACTAAATTTCTAGGAATAAATTTAACTAAAGATATAAAGGACTTCTACAAAGAAAAGTACACAAAATTGCTAAAAGAAATCAAACATATAAATAAATGGATGTATAGTCTATGTTTATGCATTGAAAGACTAAACATCCTTACAATGCCAATTCTAACTAAATTGATTTATAGATTCCATGCAATCCCAATAAAATTCCAAAAGCATGTTTACAGAAATAGAAAATCCAATTATTAAATTTATTTGAAATGCTGAGGGGCCCCAGATAGCCAAAAACTTCTTGGAAAAGAAAAATCAAGTTGGAGACCTCACAATACCTTACTTTACAATATTCTACAAAGCTACAGTGGTCAAAACTGCATGGTATTGGCACAAGTAGAGAAATATTGATCAATGGAAACAAATAGAGAGATCAGAAATAAACCCACATATCTATGTCCTACTGATATTCAACAAGGCTGCCATGTCCACTCATTTTGGACAGAATAGTCTCTTTAACAAATGGTGCTGGTAGAACTGGATATCCATATTCAAAATAATTAAAGAGGACCCATAAATCACACCCTATAAAAATGTTAACTCAAGCTGGATCAAATACCTAAATATAATAGCCAGGGCCATAAAGCTCCTAGAAGATAATGTAGGAAGCATCTAGATGACCTTGTGATAGGCAATGGTTTCATGAAATTTACACCTAAGGTAAAAGCAATGAAAGAAATATTTATAAATGAGACCTCCTCAAAATTAAAAACTTTTGTACTTCAAAGGAGTTTGTCAATAAACTTAAAAGGCAGCCTACACAATGGGAGTAAATATTTGGGAACCGCATATCCAATAAGGGTCTAAAATCCAGGATATATAAAGAAATCCTACAACTTAATAATAAAAAGGCAAAAAAAACAAACAAAACAAAACACCAAAAACTCATTTTAAAATGGGTTAGAGACTTGATCAGAAACTTTTCCAAAGAGAAAACATGGATGGCTAAAAAGCACATGAATTAGTTATTAGGGAAATACAAATCAAATTTACAATGAGATATCATTTCACATCTAATAGACTGGCTGTTATTTTAAAAACTATAAAATGTGAAGAAATAACACTCATTCACTGCTGGTGGCAATGTAGAATTATACAGTCACTGTGGAGAGCATTTTGGTGGTTCCTCAGGAAATTCTGGCCATCCCACTACTAGATATATACTTAGAAGAATTGAAAGCAAGTATACAAACAGATATATGAACACAAACATTCATAACAACATTATTCACAATTGCCAAAACATGGACTCAACCCATGTGTTGATGAACAGATGTGTACATCAAGAAAATATGTTGTATACATAAGATGTAATGTTATTCAGCTGTAAGAAGAAATGAAGTTTTCACACATGTGACCAACATGGATGAATCTTGAGGCCTTCTGTTGAGTGAAATAATCCAAACTAAAAAGAACAAATTTTGCATGATCTCACTGTGAACAAAGGATAGTGAGCAGACACAAGGAGATAGATTCTGGAAGATAAGTTACCAGGAGAGAGAAGGGGAGTAGAGATTTATGAGCTGATGCATCATGTGGGCAGAATTTATAATTAGGTTGATTGTAACAGCTTGAAAATGGATATCGGTTATGGTGGCACAGCAACATGATTGTAATTAACAGTGCTGAATTGTTAATGTGAATGTGTTTGAAAGGATAGTTTGACTCACCTATGATGCTAGAAAGAAATCTAAAGTATAAAATAGGATACTGTATAAGTCAGTGAATTCTGAGGTAGTCAAGGATGGTACTTAATAATACAAATACAATTTTATTTCATGATCTATAACAAAGCACTATCACTAGTATAAGGTGCTGATAGTGGAGTGATATATTGGGAAAATGCACATGAAACATAATTCTATGTGATATGAATGGGTTTGTGCAATTGTACCCAGGTTTTCTCAATAGATAGAAACCCACAAAATAGTAAACAAAATATTAAACTTCCTCAAAAAGCTAAGAATAGATCTGCCATATCATCCAAAAATTCAACTGTTCGATATATACCTAGAAGAATTGAAAGCAAGGATAAGAACAGATATATGCACACCAATGTTCATAAGCAGCATTACTCACTATGCTAAAAGTTGGAATCAACCCAAATACCCTAACCCTAACCCTAAACCTTCACTGTAACCCTAACCCTAACCCTAACCCTAACCCTAACCCTAACCCTAACCCTAACCCTAACCCTCACACTAACCTTAACCCTAATAGATAAACAAAATGTGGTACATACATACAAAGTAATATTATTCAGATATAATAAGGAATAGAGTACTAACACACAGGATAACATGGATGAATATTGAGGACCTTATGTTGAGTCAAGGAAGCCAGGCATTGAAGGACAAATATTACATGATCTCTCTGATATGAATTAAGCAAATCAAGCAGACTCACAGAGCTACAGTCTAGAAGATAGGCTTACAGAAATAGAAAGGGAGAAGAAGGTTGTGAAGCAATGCTCATACGGGTGAAATGTATGATAAGGTGAAAGTGAGTAGTTGTGCAGTGAAAGGATATGACAGAGGTGTACTGATACTATTGGATTGGACAGTGCAAGTCTTACAGGGTTTAGGGTGGGGAGGGTGGTTTTCACAGTCCATGGAACTGAGGGTAGGGTTTGGGAAGGGAGTAGGTGAACACTGGGGACTGGCGGGAATGTGGTTGAAACTACAATATTGAGAAAGCTTTTTTGGCCATATGACAAGGAAAGGTTACTGGTTTAGGGTGTTGGATGGTGGCATTCAGGACAGGATTCATATAAAACTACTAGAGAATATGCGAGGGATCATTTTATCCTAGTGTGTTGTATCAGTGGATGGAGACGTTACCATGAGCAGTAA
>JAQZBX010014219.1:0-20312 GCA_029593785.1 Cabassous unicinctus
AAAAAAAAAAAAAGCCTAAGGAAATAATGATTCCTTACATAATTTACGTTGTAAAATTTGAAATATCACTTATATTTTAATTTTAAAAATGCAATATTTATTCAGCCAATAATCAACAATGCACATTTAACAATATAGCTTTCTTTCAGCTTTTATTTAGCATAAAAATTAAGTAATAATTTATTACTTCTAATTGTAATGGTTTCAAAAGTGTTTCAAATATTAATTATTTTTACTTGTTTATTAGATACTTAAGTATTCACTTAATACTGATTTCTGCTCCTTCTGTAGGTAAGTTATATTTCTTAATATAAGTGTCTAAGTTTGCACACACATGCATACATACACATATTTTTAAATTAATCCAGTACTTTTTGAAAACACCAATCCAGATGTCTGGCTTTTAATAAAATGTAAGATCATCAAAAGCAAATGACTCTAAAAATAATTATAACATTTTATTAACAAATAAACATTTTATTAACAAATAAATGTTTGTTAATAATTATTAACAAATATTTTGTAATAAAATGACCTGTGACTGTGGAGTAGGTGTAGCTCAGTGGTTGAGCACATGCTTAACATGTATGCCCCAATACCTCTTTTAGAAAAAAGAACTGTGACTACATTTTGTGAAATATTTTAATATTCAAATGGAAATCATGTCATTGCTAAGATGAATGATTTATTTTTTCTGAAATTTAATTTTTTGATTCTTTAATTTCTTCATTATAAAATAATCAATTCCTTAATCATATTTTTACCACATGGAATGCTTAACTTCTTTGCTATAATTTTAGGAATTTTAAAAACTAACACATGAATCAGGTTTGCAAGTATGTAGATGTGTAATTAGGCACTGGCCCTTTTGATTGGTTGATGCAAGAGCTCAGTAAAATTTGATGTTCAAGTAAGAGCTGTGATGTTTCCCATGAGCTGGTTGATCATAGAAATTTTTCAAAATCAATGAATAATAAAAATAGCTTACATTCAGTATTATCCATACCTAAGTGTAGCCAAAGTGTTATTTTACCCCACTTTCCAGAACCATATTATCCTTTTGATTTTGCATTTTGAAATAAAAATTCCCTTATTATAGTTACCAAAGTTAAGACTCCATGGTTAATGTCCAGAAGCAAGCACAGTATCTCTTTACTCTCACTCCTAATTGCATAGCAGAATCTTGGGCCCATTTTAAGTGCCCATTAAATGCTTATTAAAAGAATGCTATTATTTTTCAATATCCTCTAATATAAATTTTGTTTCTGGGTTGCATGAATCCTTCTTTCATGTATATCTTATTTGTATTTACACCTTTAGCATTTTCATGTTGTCTACACTATAATGGCTACATTCTTTCTTCAGATATTAGTAGCACTATACAGTTTATTTCTTAACTTCATTGTATCACATATACTACTTTCCCCATAAATGTATGACCGCACTTGAAGTTTTTGCAATCCTTTTTTGTAACTCTTTGCCTACTCATTCTGTCAGAAAGTTGGCTCACATTCCAAAAATGGGGGAATGATAGTTAAAATCACACCTGCTATACCATTAATGAGTTTTTGGATTTTGATGGAAAACTATATTTGAACTCAAAGAGGAATTTTCTAGTAATAAGTGATATAACACTAAGTAAAATAATGAAGAAAGCATGTTTCACATATTAATCCTCCATACGTATGCAACTCTTTCTAGGGGTAAAGCCTCTTTGTATCCCGAGAAGCTCCACAGTTTCATATTTAATTTTTCTAAATGCAGGAGAAGAGATGCAACATATAGTTTATAACCATAAACCTTTTATGAACTTGTAGGCAAATCACAGAATATGCTCTAAATATGATTATAATTCATAAGTGTTTCAGAATAATTGCATCTAAGTCTTTTAGGAAAATCTTAATACATATTTTAAGAGACTATTTATAGAAAAATAGATGACAGATAGATAGATAGATAGGTAGATAAATTGTATAGATAAAATATTTATATGTTAAAGGAAGTCTTAAGTGCTCTTCAGTCACTTCTGTCCAAAACTTAATTTATGTTCCTTAATCTGCACATAAACTATTTGAGCTTAAACTAAACACTTTTTTCTAGGGCATCATAGATTATGTTCAGGAAGAAAGGAATATAAAATACCGTTGCCTTGAATTATGTAGCACATTTAATACTAAGAAAATAAATGGAAAGAAAAAAAAATAGACCATATTTATGTTTTACAGAATGTCACACTTGTCAAATAATAAACCCATCTGAGGAAAGTGATACTTGTGTATGGTTGATTACTAGATCAAAAAAATATTCATTCTCCCAAGACACATGGTGAGGTGATAATGATGGAAAACAGACATCCCAGGGAATCGAGAGTCTGCAGCTGCAGGCAGGATAATCCCATCCACCGTATCCATGGGATATAAGCCCTGTCTCACTTGGAGGTGGAGTGGACATCACCATCCCAGACTCTTCAGGATTGGGTGAAGAGCTATGGACTAGAGGGGACTTACTGGTATTCTGTTGTAGATGTATTTGATTCAAGGTATGGAAGAAATTACAACATTGATGTGGAGCCAGAGGCCACTGGACAATTTCAGGACAGGGAGAAGGAAAAACAATTGTAATACAGGGGCTTTTTCGGGACTTGGGAATTATCCTAAGTGATATTACAATGACAGACATAGGCCATTTTACATCAGCATATAGCATGCAGAACTGTGTGGGAGAGAGTGTTGTCTACAATGTGAACTATGGTCCATGCTTAGTGGCAAAGCCCCGGATGTGTATATCCATTGCAGGTGATGTGCCACACTAATGAAAGATGTTTATGTGGGAGGATTTAGGAGGTTTGGGAGGTGGGGAACATGGGAATCCCTGTAATTTTTGTTTAACATTTGTGTAATTTTTGTGTAAAGATGCTTAGATTTTTGTGTAATCTAAACAAATTTTAAAATATTTTTAAAAATTTAAAAATAAAAAGAATATAGAGTTTAGTTTTATGGGATATGAATATCATATAATTAAGCATTTCTCCTCGTTAATTTTCTTCATTAAAAGGAGACCTTGATCATGTCATTTAAGCAATTTGTTTTCATCTGCATATCCTTCTAAACAGTGGAAGAACAATTGAGATTGTTTTTAGGATTAGTTGTGATAAAAAGTGCCCCAGCAGAAGTTTTGTGGGTTAATGCTCCCATAACTTGTTAAGCTGCCTTTTGTCTGTCATTTTATTATCTGAATTTGAAATAAAGTTTATTTTTTTAAAATAAAAAAAAATTTTTTCTCAAACAAGTTATTTAGCTTTTTGAATTATTTTAGCCAATGAATACAACCATTTTGACAAGTAGCCACATTTGTTATTTTAATGGTGGCACTAGTTAAGAAAATATGTTTATTCAAATTAGATAATCAGATTATTGTTGTTTGGTTACTGTAACAATTGGGAATTGAATTATTGATGCTCTGAAATCATTTCCCAGATATAGACAGATATGTAGCCTAACTTTTCTATCCAAGAAAGTGAAATCATATTATACATCTACTCAATGATTCCAGTAAATCATGAAGTTCTTCTTTTGTGTTTAAAAAGATTTTCAAGCATACTACTTGTCCATTAACTTTCAAAACATTGGATTCAAAATGTACATTTCATTTTATTTTCTGTATTAGGTTTGTCATTGCTCAGATAAAACATACAGAATACTTCCTTACATTTGTACTTAACTGGAGACCCACGATTCTCTATAATGCAATTATTAAACATTATTGTGTCAAATTGTTATCAATTTACTTTTACATTATTTCTCTACATTAGAATTTTGACCATAAAACAAACCAAGGCCAAATCAGTTCTGCCTGAAGAAATATTAATTATGAAAATATGAATATCCAAGGGAAATTAAGTTCAATAGGCAAATTAATTTTAAACTATATTCTTATCTTGGAAGTTTTTGATAAACCTATGATATCAATGACTTGCTTGATATAATAACCATAAGATTATAAAAACTTAAATGTCAGACTTATAGACTTGATGATCAATTGATTTAAAATAACTGGGTATTACAGGTAATTCACTTGATACGATCAAAATTCTTTGGAGAGACAGTAGTCCAGCAATGAATTGACCTATATATAAAAGGAATAAATCATTATTTATTTCAAGATTTTGATATGGGATATTGGTACAGTAGATGCATAATAGTTGTTAGCCTAGAATTGAATATACTTTTGGCTAAAAAAATTCTATTCCAAAAATAGGAATATAACCATTATATATCCTATTGCTTGAAGAAGAGAGAAGATAATTGAAGGTAAATGCAGTCCTGAAAACATATTTCATTTGCTTACAGTCTCATCTCTATAACAACTACCTTTTTTGCAAAAAATAATATCTGAAATTAATATTTCTTAAATGGATGATCCCTCCTCAAAAGTAATCTCTGGGTCTTGACTTTACACACATCCAATAGATGAAGTCATTTGCTGATGAATGGGTCTAGAAATGAACTAAATTGTGGAGGGTCGAGTATTGCCAAAGAAAACCTAAACACGGTCAATATCAGTCTGTGAATTTTGGACTTTTAAATAGTACCCTAGACCACTTAATCTGAATTATCAGGAATTAAGTTCCATATTCAGTACATCACTGAAAAAATCTCCAGTCCTTTCTACAATTCTGGGAGGCAAGCAATGTTTTTCGCAGACAAAAAAATCACAAAGGGCAGTGTCAAGATCAAAATAGCACATAGACATAAAGATATCCATCAGATGTTAAAACAAAGAACTGAAACCAAGTCCTATCACACAATTCTACTGAGTAAATTACATTCTTTTTATGCCTCAAAATTCTTTGGAAAATTTTTTTTTAATGTAGAAATTTTCAACTGTATGTTTAATAATCTAGTTAACTCTTTTCTTATTTGTGGCATTTAGATTACTTCTCAGATTTGTAAGCCAAAGTAATGTAAACAATACCATTGAAATTCTAACATTTATATATTCAGATGTATTTTCTAAAGCAGAAGAAAAATTTCTCAACAATGTTGAATATTAAGTTTATATTTCTTTTTCACTATTAAAAATAATTTCAAATGGTATTTTATTTATATTATTGAACTGCCACTATTTTTTCTTGTTTGAATGCCTTCATTTCTAAAAATGTTAATATTTAATAGTAATTTATTGATTTTCAATTTTCTGATTCACTTCAGAACACTATATACATAGATTTATTTCAGAGTTTTATACATTTTTATTATAAGAATTTATTATAGCCATATATTAATAAATAATAATTCAAGAGATTGTTCAAGTTACTTGCTCTGGGAAAAGGCATAAAATTGATCAAAGATAATTGTATTCTATTTATTATATTACATTTAGATTACAAATTTGCAGGTTCATAATTCTAGTTTGCTTTCTTCAAAATGCTTAGTATGCTTTTTCATAGGATGGAAACACAAGGTATTATAATATTTGAAGGATAATTCAAGTACTTCCCTGTCTCTAATATCTCCCTAAATAAATACATTTTTGCCTTACTCCAGAATACTTTTTCTGGAACAAAGTTCTTTATATGCAAGATTTCTGCTGAGTTAATTTACTAGATTTTTTTTTTAATCCACAAAACCTCCCTATCTTTGTTTCCCATGTTACAGTGAAAATTAACTACTTACATAATTTTGTATTTCTTGCACATTTGCCTTAACTCTACAACTTTCTTGCCTACCTTGTCTAAAGGCTTTAATGAGCTCCCATTTTTTTAATATTTACTTGGAAGACCCTCCATCCATGAAGACTTTCTTGTTCTCCATAGAGAAGTGTATTCTCTCTCAGAAACTGGCACTTCTGTTAATGCATCATGTTTAATCTTACATTTTATCTATTCATGTTTCCATGTACTCAACAAGTCTTAGTAGAGGAATTCATTTTAGGGTGTACTCTAGCTCCAAGTTAATTTAACCAAGCACCCCTATGTGACCTACTTTCCTTCTAAAACCTCCTCTTACACTATCATTGCTTTGACTAGTTTCACTCCACTGAGGATATTCTTACCAGTTCCTTTCACATTCAACACAATAGATTCACTAGCACCTCAGAAGCCTCAAACAACACTGTGGTCCTACATACTGCCTGAGTAATCTGCTTCAAATTCACTTCCTCATAAGTGATTGGGACTGTCCAATGATGGCAGATTAGGCATTTGTTTTAAATTTTGCATGGGATTTACAGGGAAAAGGTGTGGAAATGTTTGGAAGCTTAAAGGAAAAGGAGAGAGAATAGCTACCTACCTTGAGGTCCTGTGCGGTGTGACCTGTGGAAGAGAAATGCACTACAACTTGACAGGGCAACAGGGGATCACTTTCCCCAGGGTCAGAGAAGGAAGCTAAGGGAATCTATTATAGCAAGAGTTAGAATGAAATGACTTAGGACAAGTGGTCCAATGATGACTAGGCAGTACTTGGGAACAATGGAAGTTTCTGGGAGTCATGGGGTAGCAAGGAGATGGATTCTGCTTCAGTCAGAATTTGTTGAATTATTTTATTAACAATAAGAATATGCATTTCTTGAAAATGAAAATGCCACCATTGCCTCTTCCCCCTTATTCTTTCACTTCTTATCATATTTTATTTCTACTCATCAAAGCCTGGGAACACAATTTTTGTTAAGGGATCTGTTTCTGGATTGCCCCATACACTAGATGGAAGCTCTATCTGGGTAAAGAGCTTGGTTGGGCTTGTTTGTAACTATACTGTCAGCATCATCACCAGGTTTTTGTGGAGTCAAAGAATGAATATACTTGTTCATTTTTCAGATAGATAAAAGAGGACTGACTTTATCAAGTGATTTTTCTTCAATTAGTTTTTGATATATTGGTGATTCAATAGAAATAATCATCAAGTAATTTTAATATGTAAGTTATTTTTAAATGATAATCAGCTAATTTAATTGTTTTCCCTTTAATTAAACTTTTTGGTTCATTTTAAATATCAGGGAAGATTTTAAACATCTTGCTTTTCTTTTCTCATTCAACCATCAACACCTATTTGAGGTGTTTGAGGTATTAGAATGGACACTTTAATATGCGCAAACATTTTATTTTCAGCTTGTTCTGTTGTCTGCACTCCTTTTTTTAAAAATAGGAACTACATGCAATATATATATATATATTATATTGGGTGCAATTTAGTGGTTTCATCCAATAAACAAGATAATTGGTTTGTTATATTAATTTAGCCATTTAATTTAACCATTTTGAACAATTAGCCAAATTTAAGATTTTGTCCAAAACACTACTTAAGACTTAATGTGTTAATTGAAAAAAACTTAAACTTTTGTTAACTGGTTACTGCCAAGATTTGGGAATTGAATTCTTTCATGCATTGAAATTATTTTCCAGATATAGACAGCATTGTGCCCTAATCTTTCCCCTCCAAGAACCTGAATTCATATTATATATTCACACACTGATTCTGCTAACTCAAGTTCTTTTTTTGTGTTTTTATTTTTAAATGTACTACTTCATTAATTTTGACAAAACTGGATTCAACACTTTATTGTCATCTCTTTATTTGATTTATCTTTGTTCAGATAAACATACAGAGTATTTTCTTTAAATTTAAATTTAATTGGAGGTGAAGAAGTCTGTGATGTGGTGGTTAACAAGATATCTCATGAATTTAATCCCTGCTGTACCATATAAGGCAATGTTTTTGGCAATTGAGACTGTGATGTTAAATACAAGATAAAAAAACTCAAAATGTGATGAATGGTTTTACCATTTTCAGCAAGATCAACAACCAAAAGATGTCTAACCAGAGTTGATAGAGAAGATGAAAGACAACATTGTTGCTAAGATATTTCTCTGCTTACAGCATAAAGTAAAAATGATCTCCATAATTAGCAAACTTCCAGGGCTGAAAATCTCATTTATTTATGCACTTTAAAAAATATCAGGTAAGTAATACATATGGAGTATCAGCCTTATAAGGAGAGGCATCATGGCTCAAAACTTATCAAGTGCCTTGCCTTTAGGTTTCCATCAAGAGAACAAGGCTTTGTAACTTTTCAAAAAGAACAAATTTAAAGGTTTTCTTACTCGAGGCAATTGTAAATTTCCTTTCCAGAGACAAATTTGATAATGTTGGAAAAAATCGAGTGACAGTGGGATTAAAAATTCAAACTTAACAGTTTTTTTCCTTCAGTAATTTACTAATGGACATAACTAGACATGAACAGATTTTTTGAAGGATGAGTATTGCCAAATAAAACCTAAACATGGTCAATATTACTCTGTGAATTTTAGAACTATAAGTAAATCACTTGACACTGTATCTGTATTAGTAGGTAACACGCTACAGATTAGGTGCATCACTGAAAAGTCTCCAATTCTTCCCACAGATCAGGCAGGTAAGAAGAAATATGGAAAGGCAAGAAAATGCACAAAGGGCAATGACAACAGCAAAAGAGCAAGTGGACAAAGAAAATTCCATCAGAAGGAAAACAAAGGACTTACAACATGTACTGTTATACAGACCCAATTGCAGCAGATAATATTCTTGCTATGCCTCAATCCAAGGTCTTTGGATAATTGTTATAATAAAAACTTTATTTTTAGAGAAGTTTTAGATTTAGAGAAAAATCAAAAGAATTATAGGTCATTCCCATACTCCCCCTCACAAATCTGCAAATGTAGTACGTCCAATTATTAACATCTTACATTAGGGTGTTACATTTGTTACAATTGATGAACCAATATTGAAGCATTGTTCCTAATCAAAGACTATAGTTTTTTTATGATTTACACATTTTGCTGTACAGTTTTATAAGCTTTGACAGATGAATAATGTCATATATCTTTCAATGCAGTATCATATGGAAAAAATTCACAGCCTTAAAAATTCCCTGCTTTCTAACTATTCACCCTTCCTTCTCCCTTCTGAAGCATTGGCAACTACTGTCTTCATATCAATGTTACAAGTGTAACCATGAAATAAAATAGATTTACTGTTATTGAGTTATTAATTTGTGTTAACAGATGAAATTGTATCATTAATAATTGTTTTTTCATTTAAAAAGTTTTAAAGATACTTAGATTATATAAAAGTTACAAAAAATATATAGGAAATTCTCATTTGCCCTGCTCCCCACACCATTCACATTTGCCCCCATTAACAACATCCTTCCTTAGTGTGGTACATTCATTGCAGTTGATGAACACATTTTGGAACATTGTCAATAGCACAGATTATTGTTTACATTGCAGTATACACTTTCTGCAACACAGTTCTGTATAATATAGCAAGACATATAATGGCCTGTGTCTGTCATTGCAATGTCATTCAGGACAATTCCCAAATCCCAAAAATGTCCCTGTATTACACCTGTTTTCCCTCTCCCTGACCTCAGAAACTCCAGTGGCCACTGCCTCCACATCAATGATATAATTTCTTCCATTGCTAGAAGCAAAATAAGTTTGTAGTCCATTACCAGTGAAGTCCATTACTCACTGTAGTCCATAGTTTATTCCCCAATCCTGAGGATTCTGGAATGGTGATGCCCACTCCACCACTAATTGATAGGGGGATTCAGTCCCATATAGCTGATGTATGGGAATCTCTTGCTTGCAGTTGTAGGCACTGTCGGTTACTTGCTATGGTGTTTGTCCATCATCACCTACTTGTTAGTTGTCCTGGATGAGTCCAATAAACTGGAGAGTAAGTGTAACAACTCCACTGAGGTTCAAGTCCCAGTTGGCACATGGACAGCCCAAAGATTGAAGTCACTTGGATGTACACTTACCAATTCCAGCACTGACTATAGGTTCAAATGGAAGGGACTGAAAAACCATGTGTAAGGAAACCACAACTGAGTCCAATTGTGTCAAACTTGGGATCTCAAACCCCAAAGTAGGACCCAGTGGTAAGGCACCAAACTCATGAATTATCCACCCTGATCACAGTGACTGGGTGTTTCCAGAGCCCTCAGGATCCTTGCTATTTGGGGTAGTGTGTAATTTGGCAGTCAATGAGATCCTGCTGAGATGTGCATAAGCATTACCTCTGCGGTGACCTCCAGACTCACTTTGAAGTCTCTTAGCCATATAAACTCATTTGTCTTTACATTTTCCCCCATTTCATCAAGGTCTTTTTCCAATTGTATTGTAAGTTGGTGCTTTGTAGTAATCCCTTGGGGCCAGAGAGGCTCATCCCTGGGACTCATGACCAACACTGAGAGGAAGTTGTTGCATTTGTATGCTGAGTTTGGCTTAGAGAGAGGCTGTATTTGAACAACAAGGAGGGTCTCAGGAGGTAACACTTAGGCACCCTATAATACTACGATAAGTTTCAATTTCAAGAGTAAAAGTTCATAAACACATTCATCAATTTCAAGGGCTTGTCAATGGACAATCTTCCTTCATGAGCCATTGCCTCTCTACTTGGGGAATTTTTGCTGTTCCATCAGAGAATGTGGCAGAGCTCCCCCAGATGTGAATTCAATATTCTTTTGGTTACTGTGTGAATCTCCACCTACAATAACAATGCCCCATGAATATTTGAACACATTTATATGCCTTATATGTATGCCCCGGTGAACCTCATTCCATGTATCTCCCTTCACTGACACCCCACATAAATGGTCCTACCCTGCCACAGTTATAACCCTTCTGTGATCCAAACTTCTTCAAAAATGAAGCCAAAAAAATAGGCAAATACAATTATTAAGAAAATGAAATAATAATGATAGTTTTTAAAATAGGAAATAAAATTTTAAAAATAAAAAATAAAAATATTTGGGATAATACAAAAATGAAAATATATATATATATATTTTTTACATTTTGCCTTTCATCACTTTAAGATCTGTTCTCCTGTATGTACAGTGACATTTTCTTCCATTTGTTGCCACAATGCCTTACTTTTTTCATTTTGTCTTCAAAAAAGTTTTAAGTCACAGCAAAATCACATGCAGAATATATGGGATTCAATATATATCCAATATCCTCCTCCTTTTCCCCCTTCCTCTCTTAATACCGTTTTATATGCGGATGGTACATTTTTTACAACTGTACAAATTTTGATACACATTTACCAACCATGGTCAGTGGTTTACATTATGGTTTACATTTTGGACCATACACTTTTATAAATTTTTATGTAACTCAATATGGCCTGGATCCATCATTGCAAGATCATGTAGAACACTTCCATCACACTCAAAATGCTGCTTGTTCCATATATTCTATTCCTCCCTCTCCCTCCCCTCTGAACCTAAGGCAACCACCAGGCTTCACTCTTTACAGGATAAGATTCATAGTTACTTGCAACAACACTGAGGGCTTGACACACTGGTCTGTCCTTCAATATTGGACACTGCCCATGCTCTCAAGTGTCTCTTGCTCCTCTATTTGAGAACATAGGAGGCCCCACAAGATGGAAGTACAGCACCTTGAGGTTCATTATGTGGGACTCCACCCACTGATATAACATGCTATGTCAAGATGAACATTTGCACACTCTTTAGAAGCCTGACCCTGGTGCACCCTGCCCTGAAAGCCCCTCACATCCAATGCCTTAGACCCATAATCTTACCTTGCTTTATTGCCAAAAATCACTGCCAACATTGTAGATACAACCATGTACCCACCAATTTCCAGTGTTTAACTGCTTCCTCCCCCAACACTACCCCTAGTTCCATGGACAGTCAAAACCCCTTCCACAACCTACCCTGAAATACCTGACTACCTAACCCAATATTATCACTGCACCACTGTCATGTCCCTCCACTGCAAAAATACATACTTCCAACTTATCATAGGTTTTTCCCTTATAGTTATTGGCTCAGAGCCTTCTTCTCTCTATTTCCTGTAAAACTGTCTTCCAGACTCTAGCTCTGTGAGTCTGCTCAACTTGCTTAATTCATATCAGTGAAGTCATGGAATATTTGTCATTCAATGCCTGGCTTGCTTTACTCAACATAAGGTCCTCAAAATTCATCCATGTTATCCCATGTGCTAATACTGTAACCCTTCTTACAGCTGAGCAATATTCCACTGTGTGTATAAAACACAATTAGTTTATCTATTCATCAGTTGAAGGGCATTTGAGTTGATTCCAACTTTTGGCAATAGTGAATAATGCTGTTATAAACATTGCTGTGCATATATCTGTTCATGTCCATGCTTTCAATTCTTCTGAGTATATACTCAGCAGTGGAATTCCTGGATCATATGGTAGTTCTGTGGTTAGTTTTCTGAGGAACCACCATACTGTCCTCCACAATGGTTCCACCATTCTACCTTCCCAACAGCAGTGAATGAGGGTTCCCATTCCTCCACATCTTCTGTTTTTTTAATAGCTCTCAGTCTAATGGGTGTAAGATGATATTTTATTGTAGTTTTTAAAAACAATTTATTGGAGTATATCATTCATACACGAACATACATAATCTATAAGTTTTCAGTAAACATTGCAAACTTACAAAACAAACATGCATAACATCATACAGGGCTTCCACACATCACTACTCCACAAACACCCTGCATTGTTGTGAAACATTTGTTAACAAATCATGAAAGAGCATTGTCAAAGTACTACTAAAAACTATAGTCCGTATCTTCCTCCCCTATACATTTTTTTAAGGATTTATTTATTTACTTACTTTTATCCATTTTACTGCCTCTCCGCCATTTTTGCTGTTTTTGTGTACATTCATTGGGCGATTCTGTGTCCATTCCCTGCCCTCTCATCTCATCCTTCTCCTCCTGTCTTTACTGGGATTCAATCCTTGGAACCTCCAATGTGGGAGAGAGGTGTCCTATCACCTATGCCACCTTAGTTCCTGGTCTTTCGGTGTGTCTCAACTTGGCTCTCCCTTGTGTCACTCTCCTGTTACATCATGATCTTGCTGTGTGGCTCAAGGGGCCTGATGGCTCACCAACTTGCAGGGCCTGATGGCCCATGTGCCGTCTATATTTTTCTTTTTTAAATTTTTCCAGGAGGTCCTGGGGATCGAACCCAGGTCCCTCCATATGGGAGACGGATGCCCAACCACCCGAGCCACATCCATTCCTCTGCTAAATCTCTTAAGGTTGACCAAAGATACCCAAAGTTACAGTCTTTTCCCATACAGGATGGTCCCATAATAAATCAGGTTTAGTTTATCACCAGCATTCCAAAAACCAGACCTGGGGAGAAAAACTAGCTCTGGGGAAACATTCATGGTTTCTAATATAGCGAATGTTTAGCCTACCCTGATTATCACAAAATCAGGACAGCGAGAATATTTACATTATTGTAGTTTTGATTTGTATTTCCCTAATAGCTAATGATGTTTAGCATCTCTTCATGTGCTTTTTAGCCATTTGTGTTTCTTCCTTCAAGAACTGTTTATTCAAATCACTTGCCCAACTTTAAATTGGCTTTATTTTTGAAATGTAGGGTTTATTTATATGTGCATGATATTAGGCCCTTATCAGATATATGTTTACAAATATTTTCTGCCCTTTAGTAGACTGCATTTTCACTTTCCTGACAAACTCCTTTGAGATGCAAGCAATTTTAATATTGAGGAGGTCCCATTTATTATTTTTCTTTCATTGCTCATGCTTTGGGTGTGAAATTCATGAAATCATTTTCTATTAAAAGATCCTGTAATGCTTCCCTACAGTTTCTTCCAAATTCTTTATGGTCTTGGTTCTTATTTTAGATCTTTGATCCATCTTGAGTTAATTTTTGTATATGGTGTGAGATGCTGTTCCTCTGTCATTCATTTTTTTTTTTTTTTGATATGGACATCTAGTTCTTCAAGCACCATTTGTTAAAGGAACCATTCTCAGCCAGTTGATTGAGTTTGCTGGCATAGTTGAATATCAGTTGACTATATATGTGAGGATCTATGTCAGAACTCTCAATTCAGTTCCATTGACCAGTATATCTATCCTTGTGCCAATACCATGCAGTTTTGATCACTGTATCTGTGTAGTATATTTTAAAGTCAGGTAGTGTGATTCCTCTGATTTTATTTTTATTTTTCAATATGCCTTTGGCTGTTCAGGACCTCCTGCCCTTCCAGATAAATTTCATATTGAGTTTTTCCAAATCAGTAAAAAATGCTGTGGTAATTTTTACTGGGATTGTGTAAATCTGTAGATCAGTTTGGGTAGGATGGACATCTTACTGAGATTTAGTCTTCCTATCCATGAACAGGGAATATTCCTCCATTTATTTAAGTCTTCTTTGATTTCCTTTAACAGTGTTGTGTAGTTTTCTGCATGTAAGATATTTATATGTTAGTTAAATTTCTTCCTAGGTATTTGATTCTTTTATTATTTGCTATTGTAAATGGGATTGTGACCTTGATTTTCTCTTACGATTGTTCATTGTTGGTGTATAGAAATACTACTGTTTTTGTACATTAATCTTTTAACCTGTGACTTACTGAACCCATTTATAAGCTTTTATGTGGATTCCTCAGGGCTTTTTATGTATAGGATCATGTCATCTGCAAATAGTGAGATTTTTACTTCCTCCATTAGAATTTGGATGCTTTTCCTATCTTTTTATTCTCTAAGTACTCAAGCAAGCCCTACTAACACAATGTTAAATAGGAATGGTGAAAGTGGGCATCCTTTTCTTGTTCCTGATATTAAAGGGAATCCTTTTAAGATTTCTCCATTGAATATGTTAGCTGTGGGATTTTCACATATACCCTTTATCATGTTGAGAAGTTTCCTTCTATTCCTATCTTTTGTAATATTTTTATCATGGAAGGGTGTTGTATTTTGTCAAATGCTTTTTCTGCATCTATGGTGATGATCATTTGAATTTTTTCTTTCAATTTGTTTATATGTTGTATTACATTGATTGATTTTCTTAAGTTGAACCATCCTTGGATACCAGGGATAAAACCCACTTAGCCATGATGTATAATTCATTTGATGTGTTGTTGAATGTGATTAGCAACTGTTTTGTTGAGGATTTTAGAATCTAGGGTCATTATAGACATTGGACTATAGTTTTCCTTTCTTGGGGTATCTTTATTTTGCTTTAGTAATAGGGTAATGTTGGCATCATAGAAAGCATCACACAACATTCCCTCCATTTCTATTTTTTGGAAGAGTGTAAGCAGGATTTGTGCTAGTGCTTTCTGGAATGTTTGGAAGAATTCATCTGCGAAGCCATCTGGTGCGAAACTCTTCATAGTTGGGAGGTTTTTGATCACTAATACTTTCATGTTACTTGTGATTGGGCAGCTGAGTTCATCAATTTTTTCTTTTGTCTATGTAGACTACTTGTGTGTTTCCAGGAATTTGTCCATTTCCTCTAAATTGTCCATCTTGTTGGCATAGAAATTATCCTTTCATGATACTTTTTATTTCTGTGGGGTCAGTGGTGATTTCTCCTTCCTCATATCTTATTTTATATATTTGCATCTTCTCTTTTTATTTTTTGTTAGTCTAGGTAAAGGTTTGTCAATTTTATGGATCTAAGAAAATCAGCTTTTGGTTTTATTTTTTCTAGTGCTTTCTTATATTCTATTTCATTTAGCTCTGCTCTAATCTTTGTTATTTCCTTATTTCTACTGCATTTGGTGTTAGTTTGTTGTTCTTTTTCTAATTTCCTCGAGGTGTGCAGTTAGATTGTTGATTTTAACTGTTTCTTCTTTTTTAATATTGGCATTTATGGCTATGAATTTTCCTCTCAGTACAGCTTTTGCTGCATCCCATAGATTTTGATACATTTTGCAGTCATTTTCATTCATTTCAAGGTAGTTACTGATTTCTTTTGTAATTTCCTCTTGACCCACTGTTTGTCCAAACTGTGCTGTTCAACTTCCATATCTTTGTGCCTAATTTGGTTCTCTGTCCCTTACTGATTTCCAGTTTCATTCCATTTTGGTCAGAGAAATTATTTTGTATAATTTCAAAAATTTCTGAATTCATTGAGATTTGTTTGTGTCCTAGGATGTCTTTTATCTGGAGAACGATCCATTACACTTGAGAAAAATGTATATCTTTCTGCATTTGAGTGTAATGTTTGGTATATGTCTATTAGGTTCAGGTCCTCTAATGAATTATTCAAAGTCTTTCTTTCTTTATGGATTCTCTGTTGAGATGGTGTGTCTAATGGTGACAATGGTGTATTAAATTTCCCACTGTAATTGTTGAACATCTATTTCTCCACTTAGTTTTTCCAGTGTTTGCCTCATGTACTTTGAGGTGCCCTGATTAGGTTCATAAATGCTTATGATTGTTCTTTCTACTTGAGAGATTACTCCTTTTATTAATATATAGTGTCCATTTTTGTCTCTTACAATCATTTTGTATTTAAAGTCTATTGAATCCAATATTAGTAGAGCTACTCCCACCCTTTTTTGGTTATTCTTTGCTTATAGAATTTTTTTTTCAACCATTCACTTTCAGCCTCCTTACATCACTGGGTCTAAGGTGGGTTTCTTGTGGACAGCATATAGACAGATCATATTTCCTTATCCATTCTTCCAATCTTTGTCTCTTTACTGTTAAGTTTAACCCACTTACAATTAATGTTATTGCTCTTCAAGGAATTACTTACATTAGCCATATTTTCTTTTTATTTATCTTCTTATCTTTTTAAATTTTCTTACATGTTCCTCCAACTCTTTCTCTCCTCCTTTTTTCCTTTCAGACTGCAGAAATCCCTGAACTATAGGTTTCTTATTAACATACTCTCTTAATTTCTGTTTATCTGTGAATACTTTGAACTCTCCCTGATTTTTGAATGTCAGTTTTGATGGATAGAGAATTCTATCCATGAATTCTTCCTGCAGTGGAAGTTTTTCTTTTTTTAGCACCTTGACTATGTTATACCACTGCCTTTTTGCCTCTATGTTTTCAGATGCAAAATCAACACTTAATATTACAGAGCTTCCCTTGTATGTGATGGTTCTCTTTTCTCTTGCTTCTTTCAGTATTTCCTTTTTGCCTTACGCATTGGACAATTTGACAAGTATATGTCTTGGAGTAGTACTCTTAGGATTTATGCTCTTTGGGGTGTGTTACACTTCCTGGACATGTTTATCCATATTCTTCAATAGGGTTGAGAAGATGGCAGCTCTTATTTCCTCCAACACACTTTCTGTCTCCTTTCCCTTCTCTTCTTCCTCTGGGATACCTATAATGCATATGTTTGTGTGTTTCATACTGTCATGAAATCCCTGCGTTCCTGCTGGATTGTTTCTATCTTTTTATCTGTCTATTCTACTATCTGTTTGAGTTCAGCTGTACTGTCTTCCACATTGTTGAGTCTTTCCTCTGCATGTTCAAATATGTTTTGATGTGCTTCCAGTGTATTTTTGATTTCTTGGATTTTGCCATTCATTACCATCATGTCCGTCATCTTTTTATGTATCTTTACAATTTCTTCAGTGTGTACTCCCAGTTTTTTCTTAATACCCTTAATCTCTTCCTTCACTTCATTAAGTTGATTTGTGATATTTGTTTGGACTTCTCTGTTTAGTTGTTCCATGTTCTGCATCTCCTCCTGTTTTTTAGTTGGTTCATTGGACTGAACCATGTCTTCCTGTTTCTTAGTATGCGTTGTAATTTTTTGATGGTGTCTGGCTATCAGTTTATCTTGATGCATTTGTTCAGTTAATTAGCTTCTCATTGTAATCTAGAGTTTTATTTTGTTTTCATTTTTGTGTATGTGGTAAGTTTTCACTTTGACTATTTGTTCCTCTTATTCTAGTTCCTTCCTGCTGTCTATGTTTCCTTGAGAAAAGGAAAGAGGTGAGAAGACAAAAGGTATAATAATAGTAATAATAGTTAAAGGTAGAAGAGAAACTGTATAAAGCCTAGGAAAATGAGTAATTAATTCAAGGAAGAAGTGTAGAGGAGTAAGAATAAAAAAGTGGAGTACAAACAATGAGATGAGAAAGCAAATAGAGAAAAATAGGATGATTTAAAAAGCCATAATAAAGAGAAGAGAAAGAAAGAGAAAATAAAAAACAAATAGAAAAAGAGTAAAAAGGGAAAGAGACAGAAAAAGAGAGAAAAATAAAGATAAGAAAAATTGAAGACCAAACAAAAAGAAGTGGATTATAAGAACAACAGAAAGCAGAAGATAGAAAAATGAAGGAAGGAAAAGAAATAGCACAGGTATACAAAATTGCTAAACAACAACAACAAAAAAGTGAAACAAAGCAACAAGAAACACTGTAATGAAGAAAACAGACAGCAGCACCTGCTTATGAAAAGTCTGTGTGTGGAGGGGTGTACAAAGAGGATGGAAAATGAAAAAGAAAAAAAGGAACTAAAAATACACAATCTAGCAAACAAACAAAAACCATGGAAAAACAGCCTTCCTTCTTAGTCCCTAAGGAGCTTCTCAGGCTGCGAGTGATCATCAAACAATTACCCTGTAGCTTTTCCTCTGCAGGCTTTGAAATTGGTTTTAGCAAGTAAGGTAAGTTAAATTAAAAAGGAAACTTATTTTTAAGAAAAATAAGAGATACAAGATAACCTAATACAAAAAGAATGTCTGTATGTTCCGTATCCTGAAATATCAACTGGATATCTGATAACTCCATGGATCACTTTCTAAGAAGAGCCAGGAATCAAACCAGTGAACAGCATATATTCAAGGTGGTAACTCTTCCACTGAGAACTTTCCCCTTGAGTCAGTTAGGCTTTCAGAAACCTACCTGACCACTTTCCCTTGGGCAGGTTAGAAACTTTGCAGTTGGCCAGATTTTTGCTGAATCTGTACCAGATTGTGCTGATTATGTACCAGTCTGTCCCCATCCCTTTTCTATTCTAATTCCTTTCTCTCCCAGGGCAGCTGGGCTTGACAGCCTGTGTGAACAGATCCCCCCTTCCCTCTCATGGTCAGGTTGTGGTCACTTCAGAGATTCAAAGGGGGCCACAGTGACAAAACTGACCACAAAGAAACCACTATTGACTCTCTTACAGACCCCTCCTCCTCCCAGTGGACACTAAATAAGCACTTGAAAGCTTATTGAGGCTTTCTACCACCTGCCTCTCTTAGGGGAGTAGGAATTTTGATTGTTTTCAGCAACAGAGTAGGCAATTGTCTGTCTCTGCCTTTTCCCCACCCAAGTTCCTCTCTCACAGAGTGGCTGGGTGTTTCGGGTTGCCTGAATAGATTCCCCCTCCCTTCTTCTTGGTGCCATTTCAGTGTCAGCTGATATGCTCCCAAAAGTTCAAAGGGGGCCCAGGTAACCAAATCCACAGATAGGAAACCTCTCTCCACACTTCACCAGAACCCTCTTCGTACTAGAGAACACTCCCTCCCACTTGGTGGCTGGTAGGAGTCAGGGGGGTCATGGAGGCTTTTTGCCTTGATGGTGGAGCTTAACCACCCACTGTTTCCAGCCACAGGGGCAAGAAACTCATAGTTTTCCCTTGGGCTCTTTATCTCTTTGTCTGCTTCCCTCCAGATTGATGCTCTGAATCCTCCTGATCTGTGGGTTTGAAAACCTCTCACTTGGGTAGGATTTGCACCTTCTCAGCTGTTTTTTCAAGAAAGGTGGGGAGTGCACACCTAAGCCAATGCCATCTTGTCTGAACCCCTCAATAATTGTTTTTTTACTGTAGAAAATGCCAATTGTATATATAATAATCTAATTAAGGGTTATCTTTTTGGGGCATTTAGATTACTTCTCAGATTTTGCTAGTCAAATTATGTAAACTGGGAAGCTGAAGTGGTTCAAGTGATTGAGTGCCTGCTTCCACATGGTAAGTTTGGATTCAGTCCCTGGTGCCTTCTAAAATCTATATAAACAAACAATAATCAGACATGTGAAAAATCTAACTCATGGGAGCTGATGTGGCTCAGTGGTTGAGCCTCAGCTTCCCACATTAGAAGTCCCAGGTTTAATCCCTGGCACTGGTATCTCAAAAAAGAAAAAAAGGTGAACCACATCATTGAAACACTAACTTTCCTATATTTGAATATATTTTCTAAAGCAGAATTAAAATTACATATCAGTGCTCAATATTTACTTAATATTTCATTACACTTTTACAAGTAATTTTAAAAAAGACTTTTATTTATCAAATTGAACTGTCATTATGAATTTCCTCTTTCATTACCTTAATACCTGAAAATGTAACATATTAAAAGGCATATTTCAGCAGAGTGGGTGTAGCTCAGTGGTTGTGTGCCTGTTTTGCATTTATGAGGTCCTAGGGTCAACCCCCAGAACCTTGTAAAATCAACAAAGGCATATTATATGTTTCAATTTCTGATGCACTTCAGTACATTGTACATATAGAATAATTTCAGAATTTTATATAGTTTTCTTATAAG